>VWYH01008684.1:384435-624798 GCA_013399365.1 Pampusana beccarii
AGGAGCGCGGCGGCGGCGGTCTCCGCAGCCCGGGCCGCGGAGGGGCCCCTTGCTGCAGAGCCAGATGTGCGGGACGGGGGGCTGCGAGGGGCCGGTGTGGGGGTGCTGGGGGCTGCCGCCGCCGCTGCTGCCGCGGCCGGGGGGGGACCCTTAGCTGTGCGGGAAGCGGGGAAGCCGCGTCGGGAGCTGTTATTTTCTTCTCCCCTTTCCTTTGCCTTTCCTCTCCTCCCTCCTCCTCCTCCTCACCAAAACCGGGAGAGGAGGCGTGTTCGTAGAGCCTTGCTGCACCGGTTTTGCTTGGTTTGTTGTTGCAGGGTTTGGTTCGCAGGGTGGTGGGGGGTTTTGTGTGTGTGTGGGTGTGTGTGTGTGTGTGTTGTGGTTTTCTTTTTCCTCCGCTCCTTCCCCCTCCCTTTCTTTTGGCCCATTGCATGCTCGGATCCGGCTGGATCCTTCCTTTTATTTTCGGTGGTGCTTCTCGGAGGGGGGAAGGGAGAGCTGGGATGAGTGCAGCTTGACGCACAGGCGAGGGGAGGGGGGGCACCGCCGGTAGCTGCAGCGGTTCGTGGCCGCAGGGTGCGGGTGAGGAAGGGAGCGAGCGAGGGGCTTGCTCGGTGCCTCTCCCTTTCTTCGCCCGTCTCCTTCCTCCCCTCCTGCCCTCCGCATCCGCCTGCTGCCGGGTCTGGCTGGGAGCGTGTGTGCAATATATTACGTTGTAAGGTGTGTGTGCGCGGAGGAGAGGGAGGCGAGTACTCGCGAGGGAGCCGGGGCTGCCCCAGCCCCCCTTATGTGACCCCCCCTTCCCGGGTGGCTGGATGGCGATAGACCGGCGCCGTGAGGCGGGCGGCGGGGGCCGGCCGCTGCCGGAGGAGAACGGCTCGGTGCCGGGGTCCGCGGGGGGGAGTGCCGCCACCCCCCCGGGGCCGCCCCCCTCCAACGCCACCGGGGCTGAGATCCAGGCGGTGCCGGTGCCGCCGCCCGCTGCCGCCTGCAGCCCGCTGCTCCTCGACTACGACGGCTCGGTTCTGCCCTTCCTCGGGGGGCTGGGCGGCCGGTACCAGCGGACTCTGGTGCTGCTCACCTGGGTCCCGGCCCTCTTCATTGGCTTCAGCAAGTTCTCGGACTCTTTCCTCCTGGACCAGCCTGACTTCTGGTGCCGGGAGGCCGACGGGCAGGGCAACTGGAGCGGGTCCCTGGCCACGGGACACACCAACCACAGCGGCAACGGGAGCATCTTCCCCACGCCCGGGCTGCCCACCCCCGCGGGGGGTAATGTCAGCGAGTGCGACTGCCACGAGTGGCACTACCGCATCAGAGCCGGTCTCGTCCAAAACGTCGTGAGCAAGGTGAGAAAGGCGTCTTTCCTCAGCCCCTCTCCCTTTCCAGCCCTCACAGACCCCCTTGTCCCTACCCCAGCGCTGCTTGGCACCTGCTCATCTCAAGCAGTGGGAAGCGAGCTGAACATCATGCACAGCTGTCCGTATATGCCACTGCTGGGTCAGTCAGCTGCCCCATGGGTTACCCTCTCACCAGCAGAAAATCCTGCATCCCTGTAATCGTTTCCTTCCCTGGGTGTCACACCTGGTGTGTGTCCTGTGGGTTTGTACCTGGATGCTGGTTGCGACGCTGAGCTGCAAAGTTATGCCCTGAAATGGGGTCCTTGGCAGCTCTTCGGAATCCCAGCAACTGTCCCACTGTCTTCGGATGGGGGTGTCTGTGGGAAAGTCAACATGGACGAGTGTCAGCAGGCAGTGGGGGGAAAGGGTTGTGGAGAAGGCTCCTGTTGTGATCTTACTCATCTTGGTGCGAGTGCACCATAACAGCTGTACAAGCCAAAAACCGGGTTGATTTTTGGGGAAGCTGATGAGGTGGTCGCTGGGGAGAAAAACAGACAAAGTTCTGCTGAATTGTTCTTGTTTTGTACTTACTCTCTTGATAACTGTTTTGGTAGAGCAATAGCAGAAGAAATGTCTTATACAAGTTGCCTTACTCCAGAGGCAGAAAACGCATGCTGTTCTGTTTTGTGTTTCCTAATGTAATGGCTAAGGTGGAAAATTTCTAGTGAGGCGGACTGTGTCGCATTCTAATCTTGCTTCATATTTGCTGAGTAGCGCATGCAAATAAAATGCTTTGCCTTTTCACCTGAAAGCTTTAGCTTGTTTATGCTACCAGCCCCGCAAAAGCCCTGCCATCTCTGGGTGGGCCTCTATGGTATTAGTAAGCAACTGGAGCTCTAGGAAATGTAAAATTAAACTCTTACACCGGGGAAGTAGTTCCCTTAGTGTGAAGACTCCCTCCCTAAGACCAGCAAAAATTACTTCCTGCCCGGGAGCAGTGCTTTGGATTAACTGTGCTTATCTAGTTGGGAGAAAGAAATGCAGCAATAATCAGATGACCAGTATGATTGTGCATTGGTCAGCCAGCATGCATTCATATTAATCACTGAAAAATATTTAAGGGTTTTTTTTGTGTCCCTTGAAAGCGTGCGCAACTAGGGGAAAAGCAAGTAAAGCAAATCCCTCAAAACCTTGAACCCTGAATGGATTAAAACAAACAAACAAACAAAAAAAACAATAGCCCTGCTACACTCCTTCCATGAGAAAAACACAGGCACATGGTAGATTTGACTAGTTTGTGATGTAGAAGAGCGTAATATGAAATTTGACATTTAGGAGAGGCAGATTTTATTCTGTTTATAACCAGAGACTGAGCTCTTCATATGTTTTAGGGTTTAACACTGATGCTTAAGCATAGAAAAAAAATTCAATAGTTCTTTTTAGAGTAAACTGTATTTTATTTTTTTTTAATAGTCGAATCTTTTGAAGGTCGTCATCAAATTGGCCACAAAAGGTCGGGGGAGAGTTAGTTTGCTATATTGCATGCTTCTTTAAAAATAACAAAAGAAGTGTTCTTTGGAAGAACTTGCTGTAAAGGGCAGATCAATTTTAAGGGGTAAATAAACAGCTATGGTCCCTCCTGCCTTGTTTTCTATTACAAAGAATAATAGTAATCTTCGGAGACTATGGGATTTTCCAGTGTGGAGTTCTGTTTTTGTTGTATGCTCACTTTCAAAAACTTGGCAGCTTTTTCTCTTTGATTTGTAATCCCATGTAATTATAATTAGGTTGTTTTCTCAGGGTCAGGATTCCTCCTTACTTTGTGCTCTGGTTTTGTTTGGGGGGTTTTCTGGGTGAGTGTGCTGCCTTTTTTTTATCCTAGTGAAGAAAGAGAAGAAAAACCCAGGCAGAACATCAGGGTATCTTAATTTGGACTTCCTTTCTTAAAAACCCCCAGAAGCTCTGATAGTGTGGGAGCGATCCTTGTAACTGCTGACTCCTCTTGCATGCATCCACTGTCCTTTGTGAGAAAGAGCTGCCCTGGATGAATTCAGAAGACTGGATATTCCGATCTCCTTTTACTCCCCTCAGAAATACATTTGTTTCTGCAATGTATTATGCAATGTTCTCATCTTTCTAAATAGAATTTTATTAAATCTTAGTCTAATATATACTAATCTATGTAGTAGCCAGGGGTTATATTGAAATATCACAAAGAGAGCCAAAAGTATATTAACAAAAAATGAACTTTTGTTTGGCCAGTAAACCCCGTTGTTCCCATCTTCAGCAGCCCAAGCTAATCACTGCTGGATGCTCCATTGTTGCTTTGTCTTCAGAAACAATGAAACAATTGTGGCTGTTTAGCGCAAAGCATATTTCCTGCTCTGCATTTTGTCCATGCACATGAGACTTCACTGCACCCTGTTCCTCTGGAGCAGATCGCTGTCCTTAAAGTACGTTAAATTACTGTCTCAGTAGCCTCTTTCCTAATGGTACCCTTCATCAGATGTTGTCTCTCCATCTCTGCTTTCTCAGCTGTCCCTTCCTTGATGCCCATTTTTTCCCAGCCTATGTCATGCTTGGGATTGATGGATCTTGCTGTTTCCAGTCCCGCTCCGTGCTTTGCTTAACCCCGCTTCTCTTTGAGTCTTTGCTGGCTCCAGAGGTGGCCTTGCAGCTTCCTTGAAGAGTGGTATTGCCGCACAAGGCTCTGCCATTACCCTGACCTCCTCGGCTGAGTCACTGGGAACGGTGCTTTTTATAGTGCTGCCAGTCACTGGAACTGGTAATAAAGGACATACTGCTTATTATTTAACGTTGTTGAAATACATACGGCAAAGAGGTCAGATGCATAATTTAACCACAGGGATTCCAGTGGCCATATTAAATCACCCATCTGAGCTAATGTCCTGACTTCATACATAAATCTTGGACTTCAGCTTGGTTTGTACATAAATATCTTCCTTTAGGAGAATTCACTTGTAAGGCTTTTTCCCTGGCTTCTTTGAGGATTTCTATCTATTCTTTATCACAACATCACCATTATCACATCACTATAAACAGAGGGCATGTGTATCGCTTGTAAGATATCTATCCTGAACTAGCCTCTAGGCATATGGGTAGTGAAAAATCAAAATCTGTCTTTTAGATGGTATGCGTATCTCAACACTCTCCCAAGAAAGGATGCTGAGAAACATGCTTTTTTTTTTTTTTACCCCCCCATGTGGAAACCTCAGGTCTCATTTTACCTATTTGCAAAGTAACGCTTCAGATAAATTATTAGCATAAACGCAAAATACGATGTAATGACAACTAAATGTATGTAGCCATGAAGCCTAGCAGGAGGTTGGAGTGTGTACTTAGCAGGGGCTTTTCTAGCCCTCTTGTCAGCTGCTTTAGTGCCTGGATCTTCTGGCCATCTGCAAAGCCGGCTGTAATCTCGGGGCAAAGTTCTCACAGAAGCTCTTAGTTATAGGATTGATGGTTGTTTTTCCCTCTGTTACTAAGATGAGCTGTCTGCTGTGTTCGATTGCATTACATAGTGGAATTGTTTGTTGTTCTGTATTTTAATTTATGTAACGGACACCAAAAGCTGGTGATGGGCAAGGACTGAGACTTGATTGAATTGTAGTGGTTGATGGCACAACATCCCTCCATCCGCACTCGCAGCATTCCAGATCATTCCACCTCTTGGGGGTGGCATAGTGGGAAGTGGTTAGTTGAAGGCTGTGTTTTAATCACCCAGAGCAATTATGTAATAATATTTCGTGTCTAGTCACAAGGGAATTCCTGTTGTGGCTGCTTTTCTGCTCCAGATGCCTTGTTTTGCTGCAATGCTGTTCCCTTGGCTCTCAGCTTCCCACTTGATTTGGGTTGAGTCATCTTTCCCAAGTAACATGCCATCATTTTACCGATTTGCCACTGGTTCGATCATTCTCGTGCCAGTTTGGCTGAGCCTCTAGCAAACTGTCCTGTCCAAAAAAGCAGACCTTAATTCAGGAGAGCTGAACTGTCCAGGGGCAGGGCTCCCATGCAGCAAGCACTGAGCAGTGCTGTCTTGGTGTGAACTCGGATCAGTTCAGACTGTAATGTGATGCTCTTTACCCCTGCAAGGGGTGATGTCTATGCCCTACCAGCCTTTCTTTCCCTTGCTTATAGGGAAGTTCTGGCACTTACATCTTCAGCTGATTCAGCTTGCTTACTGGGTAGAAAACTTTCTCTTCAAATCTTTTTTTTTTTTTTTTTTTTTCTTTCCTGGGTTAATGAAGTGAAATGTCTCTGTGCAGCTACATGTGCCCTAGACTATGGTGCTGTCTCATGGAATTATTGCAGGTATCTGCAAGTAGACAGAAATGGTAAAACAAACAAATGTATGTGATAAGTGATGACAAATTTGGCACTGCTTGCAGGGTGATATTTCTTGGGGTAGGGTATAGGTGTGCATTTCAAGTGGACTTTCAGAGTGTGTTTGTTGATTAATTTGAAGGGATCACTCTCACAAGCTTCTTCACGAAATAAGAGCTGTGCCACCCTTTCCAGGCACAAATGGGAGGAGGTCTCTCACTTGTTTCCGCAAATCTGCCAGTTGGCTGGTCTCTGCAAAGAGGCTTCAGAAATGCTGATGCTTCTCCCTTTTCCTGCAGTTCCCAGGATTTGTCTTGTCAGTGCCGATTCCTGGCTGACTGGCTTCTACTTAGTCCCAAATCGATGAAAACTTTGAGTTATTGTACCCAGTGCGGTAGTTGGATCAGAAGCGCCAAGACTGAAGCTAGTGTATCACCCATGCCCTTGCTTCACTTGTACGGATTGCAGGGAGTGTAGGGGCCGGTAAGGCAGATGCTTGTGATGGGCAGGAAGAGTATACTAAATTCCTTTCAGATGAGGCTGTGAAGTGACTCTCTCAGCTCCTAAGGGATGCTGAGAGGGTCAACAAGTCCTTGTGGTCTGATGTATCCATCAATACTGGCAGACCAAGGCAAACTTCTACTACTATTTTCTTACGACTTTCTCAGCTATGGGAGAGATCTCGAACTTCTTTTCCCTCTGCAAGTTAGCTGAACAAGAGTCAGCGGTTGCCAGTCTGAGCGGTCTCTAGCTTGAGAAACCTGTTTGTTAAAGAGGGAGTGAGGGACCTGGCTGCCTGTCCTGCTGCAGCTGCTCTGGGGCCAGCCTGTGTGCACTGAACATGGTGGTGGAGTCTGCTGGTTTTCAGGGTGCTGGTGAACAACACCCTGAAACACTGGAAGGAGTTTCTGGCTGAGTGGCCTGAAGGAAGGGGATGGCTTTTTCGGGAACAATACTTGCAGTTTCCTGGTGGTGCAGAGCTGTCTTCTGCCTGCGAACAGCAAACTACCCGATGTTGATCTTTGAGATAACCAAGTATGATGATATCACCAGACTACAAAGACTTGTTTAGTGAGCCTAGATACTGGTTTTATTTGTTTGGGGGGCTGTTACCTGTGGGCTAAAAAAAAAAAAAAATCTAAGCAATTGGTCTAGAAAACAGGGGCTGGGTTAAGATTGATACTGGCATCAGAACTCAGTCTTAGGTTTTCTATCTGGTATGTGGTGTGTGGTTTGGTTTGGTTTTTTGTTGGCTTGGTTTGTTTTTTTTGTTTTGTTTTGTTGGTTTGTGTTTGTGGTTTGTTTTTTTTTTTTTTTTTTTTTTTTGGGTTTTTTGTTCATTTTTTTTTTTTTTTTCCCTAGAGGGAATGTACGTAGAGTTAATGTTTATTATCACCCTTAAGATAAAGTGTCTTGGATACGGGAATCCGATTTCAGCCTACTATAAATGGTTTGTTGCACTGGTAGAACTAACAGTAATCCTTCAGAAAGGTAGTTCCATATTAGAATATCTTAAAGTCATTCTTAACTTTCCAAGACTTCCTATTGAGCTTTTCATATTTCTCATTTTCTGTGTGTATGTCAAACAACCGCTTTTTTTTTTTGTTTGTTTGTTTGTTTTCCTGGATGGATGTGATGTTTGAAATGGTTGGGATTTTGCTTGGTTTTTGTTTCCACTCCCTAACACATCCTGTATCTCAGTAATTTAGTTTAAATATACCAACCTTGCCCATTCTGTGGCAGAAGTTGCAGGCTACAGTGTATATTCACCAGCTGCTCAGGCAGTCTAAACCCAAATTTCTAAAGTGATTTAACAGTTTTACCTCTTACTCCGGCTACAAGAGTGTGGTTATAAAAGATGACCTCATGTTTTTCTTAAAGCATTTGTCAAAGAGAAGAAACTGGCACGTAGGAAGGCATATAATTTGGAGCCAGTTCTGATGGTAACATTGAGATGAGGATTACAGGCCAGCCAGACATGAAGGTGTTCATAGGTTAATAAAATAACTTACAGAATAGCACCAGACACATGGTTTTCCTTAACTTAAAATCTTTTGGCCATACTAATGGTGCAAAGTCTTAAATTAAAGCTTTCTAAATGAATTCTAAAGAGCTGCTAAATTTAGAAACTGCTGAAAGGGATCCAGTGCTTTTGTGTACCTTGTCTTTTGTTTTCCCTGTCAGCCTATTTGTTTCTGCCTGGTTTCTTCTTTGCACTACCCAAAGTCCCTGCTTGGGGCAGTTGCTCTCACTCACACGCTTCTATACTCCTTCCTCCTCCCGCTCTTTGGCAGTGCAGCCTGGCTGGTGCTGGGTTACCCGTGGGTACTGTGGAATACATTAAGCTGAGATCTTGCTGTAGAAGAAAGCAGTGGGGTTTGCTGTAGATGTGTAAAAGAGCAGAGAACTCTGTTATGGGAAGATGCTGCAGTTCTGCAGCAGTGCTGAGTGTTCAGTTCTCGCACTGAATTCCCTCAGAGCAGCTTCTGCTGGGCTCTGGTCACCTAGACTCTGAAATGTGTGCTTAGTTGTCATAATGTAGTTTATTTTTTGTTTTTTTTTTCCATTTGACCTTTGACAGCATCTGACCTTGTGTGCACTCTGAGTTCCCTTTTAAAGTCAAGGCAGAAAGAAGAGACCTAGAGGAAGGAGAAAGCAGGTTCAAGTCCCTTCAGGAATGTGTCATTGGGGTGTGTCGCGGAGGTATCCAGGCAAAACCAGTGTCAGCGCCTGATAACCGCTCAGTACCCGAGCCACGTTGCCCCACACCCAGTGTGGGTGCCGCACAGCCTGCCCTGTCACTGGCCCATAAAACCCGTCAGGCAGCGACGACTGACCTGCGCGCTGAGTAGCTCCTGCCGATCCAGGCCACACCATACCTGCTGGGAACACACAGTAGGTCTGTGCCTGTTCCCAAGCAGTGGGAGATGCAACGGACTGGCTGCGGTGCACACCTGTGTGTCCTGCAACTGGAGCGTTTGGGGCAGAAACTCCTGCCTGCCCTGCAAGATGATGAGGCAAGGGCAAGTGTGCTCAGGGGGTGATGGGCTTGATGGGATTTGTGCCTGTGGAGAAGAGCGTGGAGGTTTTTTTGTTGTTTTTATTCTTTGTTTGGGGTTTTTTGTTTGTGGTTTGGGTTTTTGTTGTCGTTATTTTTTGGGGGTTTTTTTGATTCATCTTCTCCCCAGGAGAAAAATTCGGTGTGTAGCGCAAGGCTTGGCTGGGATTTTTATTTTGTCTTTTAGTTTGGGAGAGCCCCAGATGCTGGTTGTTCTGCTGAAACACAAGAGCGAAAGACTAAGTGAATATATCCTGATATTTATTTCTGGGATGCCTATCTCGATGCACAAGCAGCAAAACTGGAAGAACCAGGAATGATGTTACACTTGTGAGATGCAGGGAAGCAGTACATTCGCCTTGTCCAGCGGCACGTGATTTATAGTTACCCTTGAATATTGTTTTCAGAGCAGGGTGGTCTGGCTCTGTAGAAAAGCTTTTTCAGCTCCAGACAGTTGTGAAGGAATTTGCACAATCTCCCTGTTTTTTTACAGTGCTCTGGATCTGCCCGGTCTCCTCCTGGCCTCCAGACCGAGGTCCATCAATGTATAGACAATATCACAATGTCCACCCTACAAATATTATTAAGGACAGGGAATGTAAATTAAGCCATAAGACCTTTTCCCCTACTCTGTCTCCCAGGCCTGGGTCAAACATTGGCTGCTTGAACAATATAAGCTTGACAGATCAGTTTCGTATTTTGATTTGTAAAACAAGTGGAGTATTTTTCTCCTTTTTTCTTTCCCCTTAGTATTTAAGTCTGAATTAATAGAATACCAGACCCTCTTTTTTTTCACCCTCTCCTTTTCTTCTTACATGAGTTATAATAGCTGTAGTCATCAAATGATGAGAGGGTAGGGTCACAACAGCAATAGTTGGTGTTAAAATTAAGGTGTCTGATTTTTTTTTTTTTTTTTTTGTCTTTGTCTATAGTGACTTTGAGCAAATATTTCGCATGAGTGATAGCTCGCTCCTCTTGTCTCCTACTTCCCCCTTCTCCATTTGAGTTTTATGCCACACTTGACTTTCTCAAGGTTTTTCCCCGATTTTTAAAAAGGTCCAACAAGATAGTAAGTTAGGTTTTGTCATGTCATCTCTCTTAAGTGTGTGCATATGCAGCATGTTTTACACATGTGTGATTTCGGTAGCCTGAAAAATACTGGTCTTCAAAGTGTTAACTTGTTTTTGCTAGTCAGATGATAGTGAATGTTAATATTTAACTAAAATGTTGGGATTTTTTTACATATGACTTCCATTTACAGTACTTACACCTGTTCTAAACACAAATTTGAAAACTAGTTTAACTTTTTACTTAGTTTAGTTGGGAAGTTAGTCCCAGCAGCCTATACCTTTTTCAGGATAAAAGTAGTTGTCAGCTGAAAACTAAGAGATGGCACTCAAACCATTTTTGTGTGTGTGTGTGTCAGTCCTAGAGATGTGTGGTTTTGCTCCTGGTGTTTTCACGCAGCTGAAGAGAGGCAAACAGCTACAGGTCTCACAGCAGAGCATAAGTTTAAAATTAAAGTCAGTTTTGTGACAGTGGCTCCTAATGGTGTCAGAATATGTATCAGAAAGATACTTACTTGCAGGATAGAGGTGTAAAAGAGATATGGAAATATCCTGATCATGTTCTCCGGAAAATTATGAATATAGGGGTTCATGAAAGCTGCAAGCAGGATTTTGTATCTCCCAACTCTTTGATGTTAGATTACACCAACGAGTTGGCAAAAATGAAGCAGATCGCATCAGCTGAGAAACAAGTTAGTTGACTAATCTGGGGAGGGCAAAGGCTGGAGAAGATCAAAATGTCTCAGAATAAAGGGAACTTGGGCTGCTGAAAATAAAAGTAGTAGTGACAGTGAAGTGGGTGGTATATGAATGTTATTAAAGTTGATTTAATCTTGTTGAGTATTCAAAAGGCTGTCATATGATTAACAAATCATATTTTAATTGTTAGTGTATTAGTGATGATTATTTACATAGCAAACTTCCCTCTTCGCTCTCCCAGTGGGGTAAAGAAAGAGACCTACGGTGAGAGCAAAGTTGGGAACGGAAGAGCTAATTGCTCCTGATTGAAGCAGGAAGTTGAAGGAAAGAGGAAACTTTTCCAGTTTTGCATTGTTTCAGGTGGCATCCCATTATCTTGGTACTCTGCTGACGTGCTCGGTAGATAGCTTGGAGGGTCTTTTTTTTGCTTCTGGCATAGACTAAGAAGTAATTTAGTGCAGAGCATTCAATTTAAAGTCTTTTCCAGGTTAGTTTACTGGCTCTGAAATAAAGTTGATTTGTGTTCTTTTGCATATTTGAAGTTTGGGGATTGTTTTGTGATATCAATGTTGCTTGAGCCATCTCACCACGCTGGGGAGATAGCTCTTAGAGAGAAGCCACGACTGAAAGATGTTAGATACGACCCAGGGCACACAGATGTGTGTGGTCCAGCTCAGCTGGCAGCCTGGAGCTGCTTCTGTGAGTGCAGGCAGGAGATTCTACAGTAATGCATCTGCTGTTGGCATTGCCTTTCTGCTGCTGGCGGGGCGAACAGGGACACATATATATTGGGTGCAAGTGGGACAGCATCCTCCCATAGGCATAATGAGGACAGCCTGGCTACCTGGAGGTAATTGGTATAGGATATTGATATCTCTGCTTCTCGGCTTGCAAGCAGCTTGACACAACCTGTGTCTCCGGTATCACAGCTTCACAACTGGGTTGAAGCCTGCAAGCCAGGAGGAAGTCCCATTTTATATGTCAGTGTTCACACGGTGATATGTGACAGTGTGGCACTGAGCCTGCGTGCTTTATTTTTAAGGCTGAAACACTGGACTTTAATTTTCTGAAGTGTATATTTTTTTAATGTGGAAATTTCACATCTAAGTCATGCGTGTCAGAAAATGCAGTTTTGAAGGATGTATTTCAGAAACCACCAGGGAAATTTGGGAAGTCTGCGGTTGTGCAGTCCTGTACTGTTTTGTGGGGATGGAAACTGTTTTCATAGGTACACGAAACTTCTTTAATGCAATGCTGCGTGATCTAATTATATCTTTCTTGGAAGACTGCTAAGCGCGTGTCCTCTGGCTCACACGCTCTTTTCTTTTTCTCTCCTCACTCCCCTCCGTCCTCATGTTTCCAAAGCCTTTGGCTTTGTGGTAGTAGTCAGAAGTAGTTTATTTTCTTTATTTTTCAAATAGCGCTTTGCACAGGTGGTCAGTCATGTCTGTAGTTAAAGCAAACTGATAATTTCTGTGTACATGACCTTGTGTTCATTGTTCACAACTGAGTTTCCTGGGCTGCAACTTTCCCTATCAGCTGTCTGTTGTGGTCATAAATGGTTTACTGGTTTCTGAGAAGGAAAAGTGCAGAAAATGTTGTTCCCACTGCTAGAAAAATGAGTTGGATAAGAAGCTGAACAAAACAAACCCTCACATTTGTTGAGTTAGCAAGCTCCAGTGTATGGGAACAGGGACTCCAGGTTTGTTGGGAATGGGAAGAAAGCAGATGTTGAGCAAGAGGTGATGTTCTGGTACCTACAGTGTCTCTTTTGCTACCTGAGTAGAAGTTCTTGCAAACTTAGATGGTTATAAACCTCTCAAAATACCAAGGTGTATTTGCTCATGAGAAATTTGTTTTAGAAGGATTTATCTTTAAGAGGTCCTAAGCACTCAGGCACTGGTTGAAGATTTTCAGCAAAAGCATCCACTTATGATAAAGCTGAAGAAAGTTAGAGGCTCTCAGCACTTGGAGGTCTAGCATCATACAGAGAGGAAGGAGCACCCAAGTCAGATGCTGCCTGTGTTGTGGATTGAGACATTCCAGTGTAAGTGCTGTTGGCTTCTTTGAGTGGCTGTTCAAAGAAAACAAACAACAAAACCTCTTGATAGCAGGCTTGTTGTTTTCTTTTTTCCAGGTAGGTCCAGTTGTGTCCAATAAAAACATAAGGAAAGATATACTTTGGAGGTGTTTGGTTCTGAATGTGGCTGGCCAAAGAAGAAATAATTCACTTTTGTACCTTCTTCTCAAGTCTTCCAGAATTATTTCATTTATTTTTTGACTCTTAATGTCTCCATTTTGAAATGTGACCTTATGGATACTTCCACCCCGCTGGTTGTACTGGTGGTCAAAAAATACCAGCTCTTCTCAAGAACACTTTGTTGACACTTAAAATACAGATCAGGGAGTGCTTTGCCCAGCTGTGATCTCAAAAGAGAGGCATCCTTACTCTGAACCTTGAAGGTTAAATTGTTTAAATGTTCTGTTGTTGCTATGGCTGAGAGGGAGACACACAAACACCTGCGGCAGCAAAACCACCTCAACTTTAAGTGTTGCAATTGGGCTGGCACATCCCTCTGAGAGGCTTCTCCTGCAACCTCTTTAGTGTGGTTTAGCTGCACGGTTATTTTCTATAGTGTTGAGCATCATACCATTATCTGGAACTTGTACAGTTTCTTTAACGTTAAAAATGTGGCCAGAGTGTCATCTTTGCTTGGGGCTGAGGAGGAGAGGAGAGAAGCATTGTCCTGTAGCAGCCTGGAGACAAATCTTTGTACAGTGGTCTCTGGTGGCTGTAACTATGAGTACTACTTGGATAATTTACTACTGGGAAAAGGCATTAGTGGTAGGTATATCATGGTAGAAGTACTGACTATTTTGCTTTGCTTTTTGTGTGTGTGCATGTGCTTGGTCTGCTGACTTGGAGCTTTTCCTCCAGGAATAAGTACCTGATGACTCTTTTATTTTTTGTTACATATATTGTATGAAAAGTATAACTTTTAAAAAAAACTATCTTATTCTTTTTAAAAACAACTTTGTGGTTTGTGTTTTGTTTTTAACTCTATAAGAATCTGAAGGCATCAAAAATTTAAACTCTCACTAAATTAGTTATTTATATAGAAGATGGATTCTAGTGCTGTGCAGTGGAAATTGACAGGGTTGGGTTATAAAAAGATGAAGCAGGAAGGAGAGGAACGAAGAAAGATGAGACCCAACACGCACAGACCTCAGTGACAAATGACAGATTCTTATTTTCGTTTACTGGTCTTCAAATCACCATCTAATGCTCAGAGGAGCTTGTGGCTTTTCCCCAGGAGGGATTTGGGGCTGCCGTGGCACATGTGATATATAGAGGCTGGAGATCCCACAGTGGGACCTTTTCTCTGGGGATTGAGAGGCCACATACGGTGTATGGGGCACATTATGTGCCTCAGGACAGAACCTGTGAAGCCAACACAGCAGACGGGCACTGCCCAGCTGGAGAAGGACTGAGGGTGCAGCTTCATGTCTGGCTTAGGGTCTTCCAAGGCGTGCGGGACCCTCTGGTCTCCTCATGCTGATACCAACAGAGAGAGCAGTCAGAGCAGAGCTATAACCCACCTGCAGACTGTTTGGGGAAGGGTCTCTGTGCTTTCAGCAGTGATCTGGGCATCGGTCATTGGAAACAGACTGCGAACAAATTCGGTGCGGGGGAAGGAGAGGGTGTACATGTCCAGCTCCCCTCCTCTGGGATCTTTGTGCCAAGCTCTAGGCAAGCATTGGACCAGAGCATCTTTCTTCCTGTCTCTTTGCTTCTTTAAGGACAGAAAGGTCTCCCTTGCACTTTTCTGAGCAATCAAGGTGAAGGTAGAACAAAACAAATCCTTGGTAGGCATCTTATTATGACCTTTTGCAGTGGGTATTCAGTGTGCTTAGATGCAACAGACAGCATTGCAGCTTCTGGAGGACGGCAGGAGCCCTTACTTGAGACAGCTTGTGTTTCCAGCAACAAACATGCAGCGGACTTCACATTTGCAACTTTTGTAACTTCAGTGCAAATACCGACTCAAGGCATGAGCCCTGTCCAGATTTTCACCCCTTGTAAAGAAGTTACAGGCTGGTTACTTTTTGGGTGTTACCTTTTTCCAGACATCTTCCCAAGTGTTTTGTGTTTTGGATAGTCCTCCATCTTGATCTGAAGCATAGTGACTCACAGCATGGGTGGTGACTCATCGATATCAATTAAACATCAGGATCTCAAAGGTGTGACTCCTTAAACTTTGACAAAAAAATGCTGTCACAACACACAAAAAAACCCCTACTTCCAATATATTGCACATCTGCATATGTGGCAAATTCTGTACATTGCTGTACTGCTATGAAAAAAAAGATTATTTTTTTTCCTTTAAATGTTCCCTTTCCACCAGCATGTTTTAGGTACAGTTATTTTTGTTTCAGCGTAACAATGCGGTCCTATTGGTTTAGCAAGTCACTTTATCAGATCTCTTGCATTAGGAGGGCGGATGGAGGACAGGGAGAGACAAAACCCAGGGACACAAAGAGAAATTCCAGGGAGCACTGTGAATCTAGCAGCATCCTTCATTCAGGCTGGGTGCTGCTGACTCTCAAGGTGGACACCAGGGGATTCAGCCAGAGCAGTTACAGGATTTAATGGTCTCCCAGCTTGTAACAGATTAATCTACCTTTTGTAAGAGGCAGTAGAGGATTACTGTCTAGTCTCCAGCCAAAACCATCTCCCACTGCAGGTTTACTTGGAGTGCTACTTGAACTGTCATCATTACAGCCCAGCCCAGTGTTTTGTTCTGCAGAGACATGGAAACTCGTCACTTCTTTCTCTGTGGAGCGAGTCTGAGTGTTGTGTTTGCAGAACGGAACTATTGGAGCTTAGAGCAGGACCTGCCGTGGCTTGAGGTACAGCCCTGCCATGTGGGCATGAGTCAAATACACTTTGCTTTGCTGAGCCCAGGTGTGTGTAAGGAGAGAGGCAGCGTTGCTGCTGTGTAATGGTTCCTACTTTATTTCTAGCTCTTCAAAGCTGAGGCTGCAGTTCTGTGCCTTTGGCTTTTCCATGGGGAAGGGAAGGGCAGCACAGGTCTCTGGCAAAATTCCTACACTTTCAGCACGACGAAGCCTTGCTGGTTTGTTCTGTTACTGTGTTAAGATGGGCAGGGATGATATGCTAGGTATTAAATATGTATTTTGTCCTATTAATGTCATCTTCACCTGAGGTGGCTTTCGACTGCCGCATCCATTTTTCTTTTGTGTCCTCTCCTTATCTTATTCTTCTGTTGCTTCATGAGTTGAATGCCCTGGTGGCACCCACCAGTGTCCTGACGAATTTATTTTAGATAACTGCTTCACAGCAACACCCCTCTGGTTTGTGACAGCTGCCAGAGGACAAACCAGGGTATGCTTGAGCTCTGAGCACTGAGCAAGTAATTTGGGGTCATGACAGATTCTCTGGAAGTTCGTGCTAAAGCAACTGTTGAAATATTTCACCGTTTCTCTATTTATGAGTTTTGGGAGTTTTGGAAAATGAGAGATTTGGGGAATGTCAGGGGCTGCCTGTGTCTGTCAGCACCCATGCGAGGCTGGCCTTGGGGGCTTGGGGGCCCAGCTCTGGTTTACGCTGGCCTGCAGAGAGAATGCTTAACCGAGGGCAGGAAAGGGCCACATGCAGGGTTTGCAAGGAAATACATGTTTTTATTTTCAGAGCAGCTGGAGAGTTGGGCAATAGCCCTAAAAACAAACAAATGATGACTCGCAGATAAGTTATCAAAAGGAGTGGGTGCATTTTAGGCACCACTGAAGGACGTGCTGATAGATTGACTTTTCTTCTGCTTTTAAACTCTTACTCTGTGTGCCAAAGTGGTCTGACATCTGTTGTCCTGGCCTGAAATTCCACAACAGCCCTTCATGAGATTTTGGCTCTTCCAACCATGAACCTTTACCTATGTGTAATCTGGAACCGCATGTTCTCTGCCTGAGGCTCGTGCAAGGGCTGGCTCTCTTTGTCTAGCAGCAGTGAGCTGTGAAAATGCAAAGGCACAAGGATAGCTACTTTTTCCTTTTGCACTTGGGTGACATCACTGTCCCTCTGATAGCAATAAAATTAAAAATTATCAACTTGTAGAGGTTGTTTTTTTTAAAAGTGTTCTTATATAAATATGACTTTATAAACTTAATTTGTACTCTGCAGACAAAAATTATTTCTCATTTTTGAGCAGCATATATACCTTCTGAATTGTGAAAATAAATCCAGAGCATTTGAAAGCCTGTCTGGAGCTCAGATGTGCCTCCTGAACTTTGTTTTGTTTGTGGCTTGCCGGGGCAGATGTTTTTCTTTGCTAACTGGAGATCAGTTCTATAATTACAAATACTAGGAGTTGCATTTCCCCCAGTTGATAAATACTTCTAAAAAGTCAACATATTTGGAGGGCAGTTCTCAATTACTTGCTGAGCTGTTTGCTGCAAGTAATTCATAGCAATTTGGTGGAAAAAGTACTTGCTCATGCTACTTTGTTTTGGTTCTTTAGTGGCTTCAGTCTGTAGATTGGAGGATCAGAAATGTATGTCCCAACTTCTACAAGTCAGCACAGTAAGGAACTCAGAAATACGTTTAACCTAGAACAAAAAGCCTGAGTCTAAAAGCTGGCATGTCTCCTTTGGCCACAAAAGTGCTATTCTTCTTGTTGAGATGGTATATTGTAGGGAGGACATCTCCTGTGATGTTGAACCAGAGGGCTGAGTCAGAGCTAGCCTTATTTGTGCTGTATGTCACGGAAATGCTTAAAAGTACAGTGCACTTAACAGAACTCTTTTGAGGGAAGCTTTCTTTTGAAGTTGCACCTCACTTTTAAAAATAAATTGCCTACTTTGTTTTTGGCCATGAAACTTCAGTTACTTTTAGCAAGAAGGCTGCTACTATTATATTACACATGAACAGCCATTTATTCTGCAAAGTTTCCGTTCTGGAGTATCTGACTCTCCAAAGTTATCTGTACTTATTTTACATGAAATGTGCGTGGTTCCCATTACCATCAATATTTGAACACTTCACAAACCACGAACAAACATATCTTCCTACATTTATTCAAGGATATTATAGTACTATCCACGCTTTACACATAAGAGAGATTAAGTCTGAGGGCAATGAAGATGCTGGGCTAAAGCCAGGAATGCAGCCTGGCTTTCCTGAGGCTCAGTCTAATGCCTCAGAGGCAAATGTCTTGGAGTTTAGGGAAGCCTTACTAGAAACCTTGCTGTTCCCATCTCTCACATGGGAATAAGGCAGTGCCCTAATGACAGGGTGCCTGAAATGGTCCATTTGCTCTTCCTTTGGACTGAAAGGGTAATTTCAGTATCTGGGATAGCTTTAGTGTGGAGGTTCAGCCCCTGTCTGATCTCAGAGCTGTGAAATGTCACTGTGGGAGCTGCTATCCCATGGGGTTGTGTGGCTGCACTGGGCTGTCTGGCTCCAGGCCAGGCCTGATGAGTGATGCTGTTAGTCAGTCTTCATCCTCTTCCACCACCTGGAGAAGGGAGATGCTTTTCTGAAAGCAAGAGACTCTTGATGCTTTGCCCATGGGAGCTTGGAGCTTAAGGGCCATCAGAGGTCTGTGGCAAAACGGCTGCTTTTCCCTGTGTTTCTGCACAGCCTTGAGGAGGTCAATAGGAGAACTGGCTCTTAAATTGGCAGGCTCGCTGCTGGTGGGTTTCATGGGGTTTGGTAGTAGGTGTCTGGGGCTGCTATGATGGGATGCTCAGCTACATCAGTACTACAAGTGTCTGAGCTCATGTGGCCTCGAGAGGGAGAGCCTTAAGTGTTGGATATTGTAATTTTATAATTAAGGGCCTGATAAAACTCACCGAAGAAAACAAGTCTTTAATTTACTTCTTGGGATCTGGGTTTTAACTTGAGGGGGAAAGCTCTTCTCTGGCACTTCCATGCACACTCACGCTAGGACTGAAGTTTGAAAGGTCTACACCAACATTAGTAAGTTTAAATGCATCTGAGAATAACTGATTTATTTCATTTTCTTTTGTCTCTTTTGTCTTCCAGTGGGATCTTGTTTGTGATTCTGCCTGGAAAGTCCACATTGCTAAATTCTCCCTGCTGGTAGGATTAATCTTCGGCCACTTAATAACAGGATGTATAGCTGACTGGTAAGTGAAAAATCTTTTAATGCAATGTAACTATAGATAAGCAACAATAAAATATTAACTGTTGTTTCGATTTTCTTCTACTTTATATTCATGAAGAACCTTCGCATAATGATTTTTCAGGTTCTGAAAGAAGTGTGATGAATAAATAGTTTAAAACTGTGTGTTAATGTCTTGAACTGAGTAATTTATACTGAGGTAAATAACATGAAAATAAAGTATTTGATAGTAGACTTAGTTATTTCCTGCTGACACAATTTATTACAGCTGTAATGCAAGTGCAGAATTAATTATTTTCTAATTATGCAACTGAAACCTTTAGTTTAGGGTTTTCTTTATTTTTCTAAACCAAGAGATAGAGCCAAAAGAAATTGGAAGCCACGTTGATTTGACTGAATACAAGAGTAGTGTAATGTCAGCCTTGTGCTTACACAGTATCTTTCAGGGGGTAGAAGGCTGTTTTTTGCAAATGTTTCCATTGTTCTATTTTTAAAGTTCCTGTTAAGCAAACATTTCAATGCAGTGTTAAGGAATCACTGACTTACGTGCTGTTAATATTGGGGTATTAAGTTCAAAAGCATAGAGCGCAATTCCTTAAGTTGCAGTGGTGAAGACATTATTGGATAACCCAGTTATTCTGGGAGTTCAGTTTTTATTTAAAGAGCGGGTCTGATAGTGCAAAAGAGGGAGAAAAAAATTAAAGGCATGACTCAAGTGATTCCAATGGAAACTTGCAGTATCTGAAACAATAGCTCTGCGATGCTGTCCCAGTAATTTCAGTGACTTCCAGCTCAGTTGCCAATGTTGGTGCTTTAAATGGCCCCAAGTTAACTCTCGTGTCATTCATTAAAAGAGGAAAGAAAGAAGAGTTGCCTATTAGGGAAAACTTAAAAAGCCTCAGCAACTCACCAGTCAGTTGGGAGAAAAAAGGCCCCCTGAAGCTGTGCAGTAATTTGGCTTAAACATTTATGGCGAAATTGTGTCTTAATTCTTGAATAGTTGCTAAAAGTTTTTAGGCAAGTGAGAAACCATGACTTTTCAGTGAAGTATGGAACACGCATGATGAAATACACTTGAATTTGATTAAAATACTGAAGTAAAACAGGGTTCTAGCAACATGTAGGAAGTATAGTGGGGAAATGAATGAGAGATCTTACTTGGTTTGCCTAAAAAGGAATCAGTGTGGAGAAAGCAGCCTTATTCCCAAGTTAGGGAAATGCTGCTGTAATTGACAAATAAGTCACAAACAAGTGAACAAATTATTGCCCGGGGCACTAGCTCCAAGAGAGACATGCAGCAAGCAGATTTAATAGTTCTCTGCCACCAAAAGAAGGAGCTTCTTGCTCTTCCATCCATTTCTGTCCCCAGCGTGTACTTTGTGCTGCCACATGCACTTGTTGGACCCCTCTGCAAGCTGCTTAGCTGAGCTAATGTAGCGTAAAATTACCCTGATATAAAAAGTAGGTTTGGTTTGGTGGGAGGTTTTTTGTTTGTTTTTGTTTCATTTTGGTTTTTTTTGTGCGCTTCAGGGGCCTTAAGGAGAACCTGGTTTCCAGCTGCACTGCAAAGGAGAAGTGTAACTTGGTGGCTGGAGGTACAAGTCGAGCCCCTTGCCATTTTGTGGATGACCAGACAGGATGTGGTTTGCTGCCACCAAAGCCAGTCCTTGTGTTCCTCTTCATTCCCCATCTTTGCCATCTGATGGAACTGAGCCAGCAGGAGTCCTGTGCTGGATAGTCTTTCTGTCATTAAGTAGTACCACTTCGGGTTGGTAAAAGAAGGCTGAAGTGGGATTTACTTAGCTATTTAATCACAACTTGAGTTTCTTCTAAAAAAAGATGTCAGTCCCAAGCAAGAGTGGGGAAGATTAAACAGAATAATATATAAAAGCGCTACAAAATTTCAAAATCTGTTTTCACTTCACTTATATTCCACTGTTCACTTTAGATAATTAGAAGACGCTTTGGATTTTTTTGTACCATTAGGGTTTGGGGCTTTGCTTTCCCTTTTTGAAAGAAAGCTTTTAAAGCTGTACGTGGCAAAAGCATAGAGTGTATTAAGGTCATTTGCTAAGTAAACTGAGTGGTCTACATTCAAAATCTGGTAGGTGTGCTTGGATATCTCTATGACTGGGTAGCTCTATGTGGAATATCTGTAGGAAGAAGGTCTGTAAACACATTTGGCTGGGTGTAGACTGACTGTGTCCAGTGCCTGGATAAGTCACTTGTTCAGCAGGCACAGCATTGCTGGTGGTTTTTCAAGCTCTGGACAGAGGCTGTTGAGGTATCTGTGGAAGGTTTCCTTCTGGAGCAGGTGGAATTAGTGTCCATGTAGTGTTGAGACAGTAGGTCTCTGCCTCTGCCCAGCACTGACCCTGCTTTGTACCTACTCTGGTGCTTTATAGAGCCTTTGTGCCAGTTCAAGTCCCAAAACCACGAAGAACAGCGTGGGAAGAGCTATTTGATTGGCAGCAAGAGCGAAACTTAGTCAGGGTGGCAGGATACATGCGTAGGAGCATGGGAAGAGCAGATCTTGCTCTCAAAGCCTTTCACTTTCCCCCTGTGGTGCAACTCTGACTACATTAGGAGTATCTTTTTGATGCATCTGCATATCACACTGTGTGGATTGCAGATTCTTCAAAAGCCTGAGGCTGTTTCTATCCCTAGTTATTTACCTGTGCAGGCAGCATTCAGCATTTGATCTAGGTAATAGTATGTGGTGTAGGCTGAGACTTGTGTGGCACAGAAATCTCTCTCTGGAATAGTTTGGATGGCAGTAGATAGCATCCCGGGGCTGTTTTATCAGGTAGCTTGTGTATGGTTTAATTTCTCAAAAGCATTTCTGTGTGCTGTTAGTCAGATAACTCTGTGTACATATAAAAGGTTTTTTTGAGACTCACAAGACATCCTGTCAAAACACTACTGGATCACCCAATATTATGGCTGATGGCAGCCCTGGAGTTCTGATTTTTGAGGAATGTGCTGTGTGCCTTGGTGAGGAAGGAAAACTAGTTTTGTGACTGGGAGGAGCTGCTTCTGATGCCTCTTACCAAACGGCTTACTTGGCCTCAGCTGGCTTTCACAGGCCCAGGGTCTTGGATTCCTGATTCTTCCTTAGCAGCAACCGTTCATTTACATAATTACTTAAGGTTGGAAGAAATTCTGTGTCCTAATGGTGAATAACCTCAAAGAGAGTGGGAGGAGGGCAAGAGGGGAACTGATGTAGGCTAAGCATGAGGTCTTTCTTAATCAACATCAGGGAATGGCAGGTCAGGCTTGTGATGAGAATTAAGTTCCTAATTCTGAGTGTTTGTGTAACGATTTTCATCTACAAAACACTTCCACAAATACTAATTAGTATGAATTACAGCTTGGCAATTACAAAATTAGGGCTGCAAAAGTCTACGCAGATCGCTGATAACACAAAGGTCATAGGTTTTTCTGTATTCAGGGTTCCATATGAGGCACTTCCCCTCCATTTCCAAGTGCTTTGTGCTCCGTAAATATAAAAGCTGAAGCACACGCAGCAGTATCTGCCCCACTGTCCAGTGTGTTCCCAGTACACCGCATATCACTGAGGCAATGATTGTGTCTTGTCACTGTGAGCTCCGCAACTGCCCATCTTATGGTGAGCTGGGTTTGTACACTAGTTGAAAGCAGTTTGATTTTGCCTTACTGTCTTCAGTTTGCATATTGTTACTTTCTGCTTTAAAAATATTGAATGGCTAATGCCAACGAGTTAAATCTCTGAGGTTCCTCCCAGGTGATTCTACAGCTGA
Source organism: Pampusana beccarii (assembly GCA_013399365.1). Lineage (NCBI taxonomy): Eukaryota > Metazoa > Chordata > Aves > Columbiformes > Columbidae > Pampusana > Pampusana beccarii. The sequence continues at coordinate 406,879 of VWYH01008684.1, forward strand.
AAAAAATAGTAAACCTGTCCTCATGCAAGGAGCCGTGACTTCACCTTGTTAGGTGTGACTTTGAAAAAGCATGAATGATGATGTTTTCTCAAAAACATGGTTCTTTACCTGGTGTGCATGTAAATGAGCCCAATTTAGCACATAGAGACGAGTTATTGTTTATGACAGAATTGCACAAGTCTGGCTGCTGAAATAAAGCCAGCACACCAGAAAGAAAAGTAGCAGCCATTATATACAAAATCTAATCACGACATTCACACCCTAAAGAGCCTATTAGTTGCATAATCATTTTAGCATATAACAAGCAACGCTCAGCTAAAGGACACTTTACCCAACAGTCTTGAGATACATGTTGAAACAAGACTCAACTAATTGTTCAGGCTTCAGAATATCTAAAGCTGCAAGGTCAGTAGTCTGTGTAGTTTCTGACTAGGTGTTTTGCAAGTCCCTCTTGTTAGAGGAGCCGACTGACCTAAAACTGAAAGGATTTACATATCTTTAGGTTAACAATTGCCAACAGGATTAATCCCTTTAAATTGTAATGACTACAGCGAGACACACTGGTGCCTTCTTCCAGTTCTCAAAAATGTAAAAAATTATAATGATGTCTCTCCTTTTCAGCCCTTAACCCTGTGTCTTGTTGATCTCCTTCCATTTTAAGTAAAGCAAAATTAAAAGTTGTAATTTTGAATGCATATATGTAACATACTTTATAGCTCCTGGTAGCAATCTGCTGAAATAATCAAATAGAAGTACTTCAGCATGTGAAAGTGGACTAAGTTGTGAGATTTAAATGCTCTTTATTGTGCTGACATTCAGCCTGATGGCTGGCTTGCAGCTGACAGACTGCTTTGAATGGGTCGGTGAAAGCTGCCTACAAAAAGCAAGTTCATATATTCTTTGTGGAAATGGCATATGGAGCTGACTAAAAGGGATCCTTAGTTCCCCTGGAAAACTTGTGGGAGTTGACAAGCTGAAAATTTTTGGAAATCTCCACATAATGATCCAATTCTTGCTTAAAAATAGCTGTGTGTTCTGGTACTTCATATCGTTCTCCTTGCATGGGAAGAGGCGGGGGGGGAAGGGGAATTATAAACACAAAGCATATGAGTAAGAGATGTAAAAATCTCATGTTCCTTTGACAGAAAAGAGCCAAAATCTGCAGCAAGTGCCCTTACTTTTGGTGACAGCTTAATTCTTCCTCCGCATTGGCACTGCATCAACACACACAACACTACAGATTGCAGCTGCGAAGCAGGGCAGCAAATCACTGCACCCACATTGCCAGTAATCGTTTTTGGAGTGGTTCATTCCTTACCCTCCAGTCAGGCTGGTTTTGTAGGTCTCTGCAGCTGCTTTGGGGATACAAGGTAGAGGGACTTGGAGCTCACAGTTTTCCTGTGAGGGTTACTATCAGCTCTCTGAGCCTCAGTGAAGTGACATGAGCCCTGTTTTGTGCTCAGTCCATGTTTATTAGGCTTGCCCTTGTCAATGAGGTCAAGAAATGCAGTTTTCTGAGCCAGCTCCTCTTGCAGATGAGGCTGAAAAGCACATGTCTGTTGGGAAGAGAGGACCTCTGCAGTAAATTTTGTGGCTGTAAGCTACAGAGAAATAATAATATTACATGCCATATGACACTATACACTCTCCCATGTTACTACAGAAAGCCCTGAGAAGTTGCTTTTAGTCTCTAAGGGACTTGTTTATGGCCTTATGGTAGTTCCTAGATGTTTCCTTGTTCATCTTCAGCGTTTTGAAAATGATGGTTAAGCCAAGCAGTAATACCATGTGCTGTCTCTGCTTAATCCCATCTGAAATGAATTCATCAACGCAAAGCTATCTTGAGGAAACTGGGGTTTTAGTAAGCAGAAAAAAACCCGAGAAGAATAGAACAAGCATCTTAAATGGGTGGCAATATTTGTAATTGCATGACTTGTTTCCCTATCTGCCAGTTGTAATGACCTGGTGTCATGTCCTCCTGGCTTTTAACGAAGTTTCTCCATACTTCTTATTTTTAGGGTTGGTCGACGGCCTGTGCTGCTCTTCTCTGTCATATTCATCTTGATATTTGGACTGACTGTGGCACTCTCAGTGAACGTGACCATGTTCAGCACACTCAGGTTTTTTGAGGGGTTTTGCCTGGCTGGAATAGTCCTCTCCCTATACGCACTACGTAAGTATGCCTTCATCACCCATCTGAATGTGCCTTTATCAAGTACATGGTTTGCTGTTCCCTGGCTTCCTACTTTCATCCAAACAGATCAAACCAGAATCATATGGCCTGAAAAAGCTTTAGCCTGAATTTTAGTAAGAAGGTAGGGATTTTGTAGCTGTTTCTTTAGGTTGCTACAGAGCAGTCTGTGACGCTGTTTAGAGAGCTCATTTTAAGAGAGTTATAAGGTAGTTTGGGTTTGCTTGTTGTTATTTAGACCTAGAAGTCATCTGTGTCATAGCCATAACATGTGGAGTTGATTTTTACCTTGCAATATTGAGCTCAGTAGGAGATTCTCCAGTTTTGCTGCCTCAAGCACGATGCATTCTGGCACTTTTTCAAAAATTCCTCTGTTGCTTGCAGCAAGAGATCCTGTGTCCCTGAAAAATATGTGAGAAGAGGAGCCTGAAGTACTTCTATAAAGAGATTTTTTTGTTGTTGTTGTTGCTATTATTGTGGTGGTGGTGGTTTTGTCTGTTTGACTGGGAAAAAAAATAACTGAGAGAAACTTGGGAGAAAGCTTGTAAGAAATGTCTACATGCTCATATCTGGGGTGACTGTAGCCAGAACATTAGAAACTCCCTTTTGGAGGCCTTGCCTTCAGAGAGTGCATGTGTGATGTGTAATCTTTGTCCTTTAGACATGCTCTAGAGAGCTCTGCTCCTGCTTCCTTGGCTTTTTGTAATTATCAGGTAGTACTGCACCAGCTGAGGAAAACAAAACTTCCCTTTCTTTACTATGGCTCTGGAAAAGTATTATCTAACCATATCCTGGGAGGTGCTGTACAGATCTCCATAGATTTTTATTTACTTCCTATCGTAAAGTGTATCTAACCCATCAAGATTTAGCACAGTGTTGTTACTTTTCATGGAGTGTTTTGTAGTATTAAGTTCCAGAGTTTTTGTTTTGGTTTTGGTCTGTGTCAAGAGGAAAGAAACCCAACTACGGTGTAGAGAGTTTGTTTTGTATTGCAGTTCGTCATTATGGCTGATACGGTACCCAAGATACACTTTTTTTTTTTTCTCCCTTCTCTTGCTTTTGGTCATGTAAACTCCAGTGTGAATTTTTCACAAAAAACCCCACCAAAACTACCACTGGAGTCATTACACTTTTACTGGGAAGTGTTTTAATCTGTGTGGTTCCCATGGGAGGGGCCTCAGCCATTACCACTATGACATTCAGCTGGAAATTAGGTTTATTGGGACTTTTCCCAGCCCAATGCAGTATGCTAGTTTTTCTTGGTTGGTGGGTTTTTCTTAACTTTTAAGAGAGTCATTGCAACAAAAGATTTTAATGGGCAAATGCCATCTAACTAAACGTATCATTACGGACCTTGTGAGATCAGAGTGAGAGAGAGCCTGTGTCACCCTACACCAAAAAATAGCTGCCAGCCAATGCTTTCATTCGACAAATGGGAGAACCTGGTTAGTTTGTGCTCTGCTTGATCCAGAGCAAGGATTTGAGTCTGATTTCCAGGTGTGCACGCCCTGTAATTCAAGTGTTTGCTATAACCACTGCTGTCTTGATTGACAATGCATTAGTTAGGTAGGTGTTAGGAGAGATCTGTGTGAAACTAGTTGCAGCCTGAACATCAATGTACTTCTGTGGAAGTAAGAAAATGTGAAAAATGCAGCACCTGCACCTCTGGTAAATCTTTTGACCTTCTGGCTGAGGAGGTGAGGGGAGTGGATTTTTCTGCATCAAATATTTTCAATTAAATAAAAAATAAAGTTGTCATCTTGGTGTATGGTAGTGGGAAAGGCTTAATCCCTGAAGTCTTGAAAGAGTGGGAAGAACAGGGTTTTTTTGTTTTGGGAGTTTAGTATTCATAATCTGTTAGGCTTCCTCTCAATTTAAATTTACTCTTTCTCCCCTTCTGATAGAGTCCACAGCATGCTGTTGCACTCCTCTGTGCAGGCATCTTCTGTTTCACAGACCCTCTTCCTTTTCTCCTAATGGTCTTGATTTCTTCCCCTGGAGGTTCGTTGCCCCTGAATTCCCTGCTGGCTGCCCTAAGCAGAACGATACAAAGTGGAAAGTTTGCTCTGCTAGCCACAGTCGTTACTGAAGTTTTCAAAGCTACTGCACAGAAGCAAACTGTATAGGCTTGCATGGCCTGCAAAGGTAATTAGCCTGCCATAGGGATCCTTTTACACTGTGGTGAGCTTGCTAGTTGTGCTCGGATTTATGGCCTGCCTAAGGGAAATGGTAAATAACAGTCCTGGGAGTGGGAAGAGCACCGAAGTGCTGTCTGTAAAGTGCAGAGCTGCCAAGCTTCAGTTGCCCGCCCCATTCAAACTGCACTCTTCCTTACAGCCTAGTGCTGGTTTCCTACTTGTCTGCCCTGAGGTCCGGAGTGAGCCACGGGACAAGCCTTGTCATCTATGGAGGGCCAGCACTCAGCCCAAACCACCTGTGTTCCTCTGTAGGCTTTCCCCAGTGTTGCAGTGAGCTAGCTTCTTGTGGCATCCAAGTACAGCCTTTTGTCTGAAGCTGCTTGGGACTTGTCTAAAGAAACTGCTTTTGGATGTTGATTTGTTAAACTGAAAAGTTCTCCTGCAGCTGCTGTAGTTTTGTTGGAAAAAGGTGTTCCAGGTGAAATTTCTAGTGAACCTTCAGGAAGAGACAGGCATTGTGCAGGTGATGGTGCTTGCTGCAAAGGAGAGAAGCAGATGAGAAATGAAGCTGGGTCTTTCTCCTCCTGGATGCTGTGGGTCATTGCATCATCTAGGGGAATGAAAGGCAGTTAATCCTTGTCTACTGAGCAAACACATGCAGCTTTGAACGGCTTTGGTTTGTGCTGATGTAGAGGCAAGGAGCTTCTACCATCTTCCAGAAGTGGTTTCCTGCCCAGTACCAACCTTCAATGGGTTCCTGTGCTTCTGAACAGCTGGCACACATGTTGGCTGGTGAGGCACCAGGAAGGTCCTCAGGAAGCTCTCACTAGGAGGGCAAAGTGACTCATGGTGTGGCATGCTCAGCAGCCATCTGATGCCAAGAGCTGGAGCTGCCTGCTGTGATATGCTGGCTAGGTGTGCTGCTGTGTTTGAGCAGGTTTCTGTGGAAATGGGCTGTTCCTTGTTGGATGAGGGTGCTGGGAGCAGAGGCAAAAACTTGCAGAGAGAGGAAAATTGTGGAGAGGTGCTAAGGAGCACTGTGGCTGCAATGGTTAGAAGGGGATGTATGGCCTGCTCAGCAGTTAAATGTAGAAAAGAGTATAGATTGAAGGGCTGGAGAAGGACAACAGGTTGCTTACAAGAAAGCAGGGTTGTTTTTTTGTTTGTTTTTTGTTTGTTTATTTGTTTGTTTTTTCTTGAGGGTGCCTTTTTCTCAGTATTTGTTACTGCATGCACATCCAGAGGGGGAAGGATGGGCATCCTGCACCTGCTGGCTCAGCACGTTTGGATGCACAGTGCCTGCTGCCCAGCTGGAGATGAAGAGGTTTGAGTTTACCCATTGGGGTGGAAAGCCCTGCAGTTGCTCCTGTGAGGAGTTTGCTTCAGACAGGCCAAGAAGGAAGGAAAGAGGTGGAGGAGCCCTGAGCAGGGACACATGTGCCTGAATAATGCCTCAGACAGTGTGTGTGGACTCACAGAGCAGGTGAGGTGTGCCACTCTTACTGCAGACGGCTCTGCTTGCTGGTTGCAGCTCATGTGGGACAAAGTACGCTCGGCAAATGCGGAAGTCACAGGAGAAAACAAATCTGATTATCTCAAGGGTGGGGAGTGTGTTGCTTCTGGGTCATTGTAGTCTCACTGGGGCATTGCCTCAGCCATGACCCCAGGACAGCCTTTTCCTGCGTGCTTGTGCAGAAAGCCGGATACTACTGCTGACTCAGCATGGATCTGTTCCTTAGGGCTTGCTTTCACGAGCTGGCCTGAGCTGATGCAAGAGCTTTCGTGATGAGAGCAGGAGTTTCCCCTCCCTGTTGTTACCGTCTCCTCTCATGTGCTGCTGCCTAAGCTGAGCCGGCGCCAGCATCTGCCTGAGCCTTCTGTGGGGGAAGCCACCTACTTTCCTGCCAGAGAAGACCAAGTGTGCCCTTGTCAGTGGGATGTGCCCTCTGGTCTTGTCTCCTCTTCCTTTGGGAGAACTTCTACTGGGCATTGCGTTCCTTGTGTTGCCTGAGCCTGGGGGATAGGGCAGGAGCATGGCCCTGCACCATGCAGGACCAATTAAATGCATGAAAGAAAGCAAGGGTTCCCATCCAGCTCACTTCTGATGCTGCTTCTGTCTACTCCCCAATGTGTCTGCTTTAGACACTTTCTGGAGTCAAAGACAGGGTGATGATATTCATTAAACTATTTAAGTGGAAGGAGGGGAGGGTGAGAGTTGCATTTTTCTGGCAAATGCTCCTGGCAGGTTTACCTCCCATTAAAGTGCCATGTGCCATTGCTAATGACTGTACCTGAGCTCAGACAGTACAAGCCATAGGGCAGATTTGCACACAATTGCAGGCTGTTCAGCAGCTTCATGGGTGACTGAACTACACATTACACTGCAAAATTAGAAAGTCTAGACTTGAATGAAACAGTAAATAGGCTCTGGAAATAGCTTTGCTGAAAGGGAGACAACATCTTCTCAGGCTGGAGAAAGGAAGCAGCAATGCCCGACAGTAGGATGAGTAGGTGCTTTTTTTTTTCTGTTACACCTTTAGGAGAAAAAAGGTAGAAATGCTGTTGGAAATCATAGGTTGTATTTCAAAAGACTGGAGAAGCTTGGCAATGGTTTCCAGACTGGTTAAGATGTCCAGCTGTGATGTATTTTTCTCAGTTATAGCTAGGTCAATCTAACCTGTTTGTTGCTCCTGTAAATTGCACAGGCACTGATCTGAGAGAGGATAGATGTGGCTTCTTAAGATTTTTTTTTTCTAAACATGTATCCTGGAAAGCTTGAACAGCATGCTAGAAAGCTCACTCCAGGGTGGAGAATGAGCAAGTGCCAAAACAGAGCATGGAGGTCTCTGGGTGTTGGGCTGTAGTGATGTCAGAGTTGTAAAATAATTTTTCTTCTGGTCAAGTGCCAAGAGAAAGGGTGAGACTTATCTCTCTTTCCGCCCATCCCTTCCCCTACCTCTTCCTCTGCCTCCTAGAAGTGCATAGGCTCGGATATCCTGGAGTATCCCAAGTTTAGAATTCTTGCCTCCCTTGGAATTTGAACCATCTAAACAATATAATTGCTTAATTTTTATTTTCCGTTTTCCTCTCCTCACGATTCAGTAGCAAGCAAGACCTCAGTTAGGTGAGGCACTGGAAAACAGGCTCTGAAGTTATTCTGTGTTATCTGAACTGGCTCAGTACATAACTCTGCAATGTATTCCCAAATCGGAGGATGTGAAAAACATCTGACTGCTTTCCAGTGCATTAACATGTGCTTTAGCTCTGCAGTAACGTGCAGTTCTCTCTGCTGACAGGTCTGTGATAAGATCAAGGTTGTTAAGCCACCTACCTTCTGTTTATGTAACCAGTCTTTCCTTGCTCCGAGTCACTTGATGCAGACCCAGTAGGAGAGATCACAGAGGGGTCGCTGGAACAAAAATCTTACCAGATCACCCTAAAGTGACCATTAGTTGTTAAATGATAAATCTTCATTTAAAGAGCAGCCATAGGCTGGAAACAGCACCACTGCATTTTTAGTAGCTTTGCATGCAAACTGTTTTTTTTAAAAAAAAAAAATAAAATAGAATGCAGTAGGAGCACTCCAGCTGCTCAAAAAAAAAGGACTGTGCGTGCCTTTTATCACATGCCTGAGGGCTCAATTTATGCAAGAGTGGAAAAGGTTATTGGAATTACAGTACTTTCCTTATAAGTATAAATCTTCCTTGCTCTACCTTGCTTTCTTCAGTACAAATTATGTCTCCTCATATAATATGTTGGCCTCTTTCTCCCTCAGTACTTCCTCTGAATTTTCTTCCCTTTTCTAATAGTCAGAGTGGATATGGACTCTTCTAGGAAGACAGTGTCTGCCATTAGGGCATGGGCTGTCATCTTTATTTTAACCCCTGCAAACTGTGTTCTGGAGCAGAGGTGCCCTTGAAGCATTGCTAAGCTATTGGTCTTGAATCCTGGAAGTATTATACCATTTGAGGCAGCTTGTTTGAAAAGAATTTATACAAAGAATTAAAGTATGCCGAAGGGGAATAAAAGGAGGCTCTTTCTAAAGCTCCTTGGGAGGTTAGAAGATGTTTGGTTAATGCAGAAATTGCAACAGGATCTAATTTTAATCAGTTTTTCCATTTCAGTTGGTGAAAATCTTGTGTGTTACCAATGTGAAAAAAAGCCCAAGGAATTAATTTTATTTGAGGTACTTTTTGTATGACTGGTCAATTGGGAATGCAATTAAGATGCAATACTGCAATTGTTATGCTTGTGGTGATGACAATCAGATAAGATTAGAGTACACTTGCAATTTCCCCAGCGCAAAACACAGCTTGCATTTATCATTTAGAATGTCTGTCTTTTAATTGTTCCAAGCCAGCTCCAGCAGTTTGGGTATGCTCAGTATGTGAAATCTTACCTTCTGTCACACAGATACTTGTAACTGTAACTGTTCAGGATTGAAATTATGTTTTTATGGATCTATTTTTTTTAATGTAAGCAATGTCAAATAGACTCATAGGTCTGCTCAACCCTATTATGCTGCTAAGAGCTCGCTAATACTTAAAGGAAACAAGAGGGCCTTCTCTGTTCCCCTTCCAAACTCTGCATTGTTTCAGCTGCCTACACTACCATGGCTTCAAACAATAAGGAAGTGCTTAAGATAGGAGTATAGTTAAATCCAGAAAGTTGCCTTTCATTTGCTACTCTGACTCCTTTAAAGTGGTGTTACAGCCCTACTGTAAGAGTAAATTGTAATGTATGTGCATGTTCCCCCTGCCTTTTTTTTTTTTTATTTTTCCAATTTGTAAGACAGCTGCTAAATGGCTTGTCCCTGCTATGTACATCCAAGCTAGTGTTCAGCATTGTGGAGGGTTGCTTGTAGCAAAAGCCTCACATAACGCATGTGCCTGCATCTGTGCAAGCCCTGTCCAATGTGATCAATGCTGCTATCGGGACATGGGTGGCCTGTATCTCCCAGAGTCCTTCAGCCCTGCCAGCCTCTCCCCTGAGAGTGGGTCTCAATAGTGCTGCCAAGGAGTCTCCCTGGCAGAAGGAGAGTGTTCCACCACAGCTGTCAGGTCTGCTCCTTCTCAGCAGCAAATTAAAGCCTTCCCACTATGCTATGCCCAGTGCCTGAGCTCCAGCTTCTCTCATTATTTTGGATAGGAAATGGTTACGTACCGTGCAGTTACAAGGGTTTGATAGGGCAGCAATATTGTAACACTGGTTCATGTCTGGTAGTGTTGCAGGTTAATCCCATACTGCCATGATGGTTTGGAGATAGCGGTGTGAACACCAATACCATCTTGCGTTCTATCAGAAATAGTGTGGTTCCCTGTACTCGGCACTGGTGAGGCCCCACCTCGAATCCTGTGTTCAGTTTTGGGCCCCTCACTACAAGAAAGACGTTGAGGTGCTGGAGAGGGTGCAGAGAAGGGCAATGAAGCTGGTGAGGGGTCTGGAGCACAAGTCTGATGAGGAGCGGCTGAGGGAACTGGGGCTGTTTGGCCTGGAGAAAAGGAGGCTGAGGGGAGACCTGATCGCTGTCTACAGCTACCTGAAAGGAGGGTGTAGCATGGAGGGTGTTGGTCTCTTCTCCCAGTTACCAAGTCATAGGACAAGAGGAAATGGCCTCAAGTTGTGCCAGGGGAGGTTTAAATTGGATATTAGGAAAAATTTCTTAATGGAAAGAGTTGTCAGGCATTGGAACAGGCTGCCCAGGGAAGTGGTGGAGTCACCATCCCCAGAGGTGTTTAGACAACCTGTAGATGAGGTTCTTAGGGACGTGGTTTAGAGGTGGACTTGGCAATGTTAGCTTGACAGTTGGGATTGGTGATGTTAAAGGTCTTTTCAACCAAAATGATTCTATGACTCTCTGGCATAAATCCTATTCCGCTTAGTCTATTGCCTTACTGAATTTTAGCTATCCTGTTCCTCAGCTGTGTCTTTATACTCGGTGGAACTTGAACACTGGTAGAGCTAGTGTTGGAAATAAGATGGGCAGCAAGGAGCTCAGGAGTTCCCCCTAAAAGTAGTCAGCATACAGGGTTTGGGTTTTACTTCCTTTTCCTGCCTGTCCCTACAGGTTAGCTCATCAGGCAAATGCAAGCCAAATTATCACGGCAACAGGATGTGCTTAGAGGAGAAAGCATGTGTATGAGGAAGGTGGATTTAGAAGTTATCTGTAGTGACTTGAGTATTCAAGTCCAGCAACAAATGTCAGCACACAAATTCACATAAATATTTATGTGCCTTTCAAGAGGAACCACAATTTAACAAGACTAGCCAAATTTCCATCCCCAGTCATGCAGACATAACTCCTATTTTCTTGCTTACAAATAACATAACCCTGTGGGATTTTTACTAGTTCAAGTTAATTAAATTTCACTCAAAGCATGAAATTTGAAGGCAGCATTCATTGCAGTATTTCTACAAATGTGTGTTACTTGGATACAATAAAAAGTTCACTTTTGTTTTAATTCATTTTATTTGTTGCCTATCTACAGAATTTAATGATACATCCTGTACCAGTGCTCGTATCACTAATTTTTCTTTTTTTAAAGAAAACTGCTTGAAGTTGCATTGCACATGAATTTGTTTATGAATCATATGCTGCAGTTACTGATGGACCTAAAACTATGAGCTATGTTTTTGTCTTTTGAGAACATCTGGTCCCTTCTTAAATGAATTGTACATACACTTGCGTAGTTTTTGGAGATAAGTTGAGGCGTAAGTGCTTGTTAGTATCTTGAAAACTTGTTTGCTCACATTCTTTGAATTCTGGTTATGGTATGAATTGTGAGGGAAGTTGTCAGTTTACTGAAGTCTAATGAATGATGTGCAAATCTTTGCAAGCACTACTCCAGTTTTGCACATAGGAGCTGTATGTCTGCTTTAGTCACCCATACATTCAGTAAGGAATCTTTCAACTATCTTCAACTCAGTCTTGTTAATAAAACAGGTAGCATTTTAGAGAAAAAGGGTGTTTGAAGAAGCCTCCACAGCTTGAAAATGTGGCAGTTCCTCGATGAACTCTGTCTGTGCTGAACTGTGCCTTTCTGGGTGATTTCCCAAGCTCCTGGATGCCCCAGCATCCCTCTCGAACTGGCTTGTGTTTGGAGGAATTCAGGGCAGACTGACTATTCTCATGGCTACTCCTTCCAGTTATGTGTTCTATTCCTGTGGCAGAGATTGCCCTTTTGTAGAGCAAACTATTAGTTCTTACACTGATGCCTCAGTCTTCTCCCATACAGTCAAGCATTAAAGTGCAAATACATCTCCATCAGTGGCTTACCTCACATAATCAATATATTAGGTTAAGGACATGCATTTCATTCTGCTGCTGTTTATTCTCTGAGGAGAATAATCTGGCAGAAGCAGCAGTGGAGCGCAATGTTCGCATGTGCCTTGGCCAGCTGGGGCGGTGAGGAAGTGCCTCGGTGTGGTGGAAGAGGACAAGCTCTCTGTGCTGCGAGTTGTGATTAATAATTCTATTAAAAACACAGACTGAAAGACCTGTGTGCCCCGATACCAAGGCATGGGCAAGTTCCTGTACGTACCATCTGTTATCCAAACATTTGAGACTAATTCTGTGGAGAAACGAGGAGGGCATTTTCTCCATGAAGCGTTAAGTTCGATAGATATTTAAGCACACGGACCAGGGATCGTTGTTTAAAACAAATAAATTAATGGATCCCTAGAGTTTTCTGCTTGATGTGAAACTGCTGTCCAAATAAATAAATTAATGAATCCCCGGAGTTTCCTGCTTGATGTGAAACTGCTGTCCAGAAGTAACAAAGCGCTGCTGTCAGCTCCCCTTTAAGGGCTTTCTCTAGTTCCAGTGTTGCTTGCACCCTGACTTCAGTCCTGTACTGGTAGGCAGTGTAGCTGTCTCCTGGGTAGAGCTGTTCTGCCTCGGAGCACTCACTTTACTGCTTTATAAGGTAAGTCAGAAGAAAGAAAAGTAACAAAAAACATACAGGAACCTGAATCAATAATGTGGTGAGGCGAAAAGCAATATAAGGGAAGAAATGTCTTTCTTACTACAGCAAACAAAAATGGACTGAAGGCAAGGAAGAAAAACAAGAGCAACTTAAAAGGATAGTATAACAGTAGAAATAGCTTATGTGGTGAAACTGCAACCAGCATTCCTAAAAAAAAAATAATAATAATAAAAAAAAAATCCCATTTTTGTTTCATTTATAGCTTTGACTTTGAAATGGGGTTTTTACCTATATCTTGACGGACTTGTTTTTCAAGGTGCAAACCCAAATCTGTGTTTCTAGCAAACTTGAGGAAAATTAAAGGGCTTTTTAATTATAGATCCATTAAAAATTACTCTGCTTTGAACATTAAATAAATAAAACTGCCAGTGTTAGTGATTTGTTGGAAAAAATGTCTTCTCTTGTATCTGTACAGCAGGAGAAACCAAATTACTGCACTCCAATGCTTTGTAATTTGGGAAGAAGCTTTGATTATATCAACCTAGGCTCTACCCATATGAGTCTTTTTAAGAGGTCATGAGTGAGTTTAGAGTTGTGAATCAGCCTGAAGTGTTGTCCCATCCTGCTTATTTTTTCTTTAGTGTCTGTGCTAACTCTGGAAGAAAATATGCGGAGTTCTGCATCTTGTAAACTTTTGACCTGGTGGATTTGGCTTTTTCAGGAAGACAAACTTCACCCTTTTTGAGTGTGGCATAAGTATTTATGCAGGTGCCTTTCCTCCCTTCTGAGCTTTTCTTTAATGGTGGTCTTTGACTGAGGGCCAGTGCTTCATGTGGCTCTAGGGTCAGTAATGTGTGACAAAGCAGAGAAAAAGAATAGCTGATGCATGACTCAAAGAGGGAAAATAAAGAAAATAGAATATACAATATGTGTACCACAGCTGCCTCTTCTCTCTTGTTGCTGATAAGAGAGAACGTGACAGATAATTTTCTAAAATAAGAAATCTGATCCTATCCAACGAAGAATAATAGCAGTAATTAAAGATTTCATATCCTAGTTATTTTGGAAACAAAAACGCGGCCAGACAAAGCCAGCAGTATGTCGTGCTAGCTTGTGTGAATCTGAGCAGGACTGCTGTCTCGGTGCTGTACTTTGCTGGGATCCTGGCTGGGAGTTCTCAGCGCCTGGTGGGACTTGCACTGGGCCTTTGTCTTGCTAGGACAGCCTTGTGTATGACTTCTGATTAGGAAACATTTATCCGAAGTTTCTGTCCCTCCTTCAGGCCACCAGTACATGTCCTGCTTGCCCAGTGTCCCTTGGCTACAAGCCAGCAGCTGCAGCGTGGCTCTGCTTGCAGCAGAGCAGCGCAGATGAAATACCTCACAGACATGGACTTCTTGGAGAAGTAACCCACCTGCCTATCCAAGCGGAAGAGGGCTGTTTATATCCTTTCTGCCCTGATTGCTGGAAGTAGTTAAAATCCCAAAATGACAGTGCAGGAACTGGCTGAGGCTTTTGCTCTGCAGGAGAATCTGACAGCAGCTCAGGGACAGCCTAAGCTGATGTGGCTCTGCCTGCTCTGGGTCTGCCCATCCTTCTCTGGCTGATGTTTCCCAACTACTGCTGGCCCCACGGTGAACTGATCCAAGGGTGTAAACCAGCAGAAAACTATTGATTTGTTGTTGCTGTTATTGTTTGGTCTTAAGACGCTTTCCCCCAGTCTTTCCACCCGCAGCAGCTCACTGCAGGGGTGGGATGAGCACGGGCAGACAAAGGAGAGCAGGAGCAGATGACTGGGGATTCAAAGAGAGAGGAGGGACTGCAGGAGCCACGATAGAAATTTGACTTGCTGTAGTGCCCTGCTGTAGAGAGCCCTTGTGTCTTGTTTGTAGCGCAGATGAATCAATTCTTGCCAGCTTATTGTAGCAACCTTAAATCAGGAAATTCTCTTGGTGAAAACAGACTAGGCTGTTACAAGCCACCATGAAGCTTGCTTTTTTTCAGTGCAGGCCATTCTTGAACATGGGATTTAAAACTTCTTTCTTGCTGTTTTTTTTTTTCAAGATTAGACAGTGTTTAACTGCATCTTGGCAGAGACAGCAGGTCTAACATATTTAGAAACTTACGTCTCGGACAGGTTGATGCTTCCTCCCAGGATAGCTGTCTTTGTTTGAAGTAGTAGCAGATGGAAGTCCTTCCACTGCTTCTAGGCACTCACAAACTTGTCTTGTAAAAGAGTGGATAAACTGACAGTAGAAAAAATGATTCTTAAAAATAATTTATAGAGATCTGTATAGCTTTAACTTTATTTACTTCAGCTTTCAGAATGATGATACCCTCCTTGGATTTGTTTAAAACTTTTAAAGCTCACTTGGAGAGCCAAATATGATCAGGTCTTGGTTATGAGATTTCTACTTTTCTGGCTGGCTTTTCTTAGCAACATCCAAATTAATGAATAAATAGAAGCCTCCAATCTGCTGATGACAACAAATAATCTGTGATTCAGAGTAAAACATCTTGGTCATGGAGTTGGCAGTCCTAAACCTTCAGGAGCAGAAATGCAGACCATTGCTCTGATATTACAGTACTGGAAAGACCCAGTTTCTTTGAAAAGGTTGTTTTGTTGCTGTCCAGTAAGTTTCGCTTCAGCAAGTTTTACCCTTTACGGGGACTAGGTTTTATTTTTGGCTTTAGGATAAAAAAAGGTTAAGACTTGAACTGAGGGGAAGAGATGATGGTGTTTGTGTCAAGGATGAAGATGCTGAAAGATGCTCGCTGCACTGAATTGTCTGACCAGCTTATATGACCTTGGTCTTCCGCTCTGAACATTTGCAAAGCCTTTGGGATTGCCATAGCATCTGGGATTTTGATTATGGGTTTTGTGTTTGTTGTGGTTGGTTTTTGGTGGTGTGTTTGTGGGTTTTGTTTGTTTGTTTTGCTATTATTATTTATTTTAATTTGTGCTTGCTTAATTAATTTTGATTGCCACTTAGGTGGCTGCCT
Source organism: Pampusana beccarii (assembly GCA_013399365.1). NCBI lineage: Eukaryota > Metazoa > Chordata > Aves > Columbiformes > Columbidae > Pampusana > Pampusana beccarii. The sequence continues at coordinate 422,136 of VWYH01008684.1, forward strand.
GAGAATGTCAGACTACAGCGTGTCCATCTCTATTTTAAAATATTATACTGTGTAAAGTAGGAAAATACAAAGGGAAAGTTCTGGATTTATGTGTCTAGGATTCAGCTGTGTCTCCCATTTGTTTTGTTATAAATGATCATACTGAAAAGAGTGAGGTTCACTTTCTCATCACTGGAATGGAATAGAGCGTATTCTTTGGAAAAGCCACCTATGAGAAAGTTTACTACAACACTTGCCATAATATATTGAAAGAATTCACTAAGACTTGTAAGATTTATATGCAAATAAATTTGTCACAATGATTCTGAATTGGGAATAGTGGTTTCCAAAATATTATGCATGATTCTAATTTCAAATAATAGAATTTTAGTGACTTAAATTTAAGATGCTACTGTAACAGGGTTAAATATCAAACAACAAAAAATTTTTTTCGTGGGTTTGTTTGTTGTGTGGTTTTGTTTTGTTTTTTTTTTAATACTGCATTGCAGTTATATTTGTACAATGTGCAATTGGTATGAAATGGTACTGTTTGGACATAAACCTTGAGACAATTTCAATTCAAGCATTCAGCGTAAAATGCATTAGATTTAATTTTGCTTACAATCTGAGTGTGACATTATTATACGTTTGAGAAACCTATGTATACAGGCTGTCAAAGCTTTCATTTTCCATTTGTTCTGCAAACTGGTGGATCAGGACAGGACCAGGATGTGGCTGACAAAGCTGTCCCGGGTTGTCTGTACCTGAAGAGGCTGCCAGTGGCATGGTCTCATCTGAAAACCCTTGATCTTACCCTGGCACTGGTATACGATGAAAGGGGTGCTGTCAGTGTGGTGTGGAGCTGGGGGCCAGCAGAGCCACTGCCTATGTGTCTAATACCTTCTCCTCAGAGTACTGGTGTTTTCCCGGTGGTCTTTAAGGAAAAGTTTTACTGCATGGGACCTGTGCTTCAGCTGCGATCTCAGTAAAATACTAATGTTCAGTAACTGTTGGATAGGGTGTTCCCATTGTGTTTGCACTCACGTAGTTCACATTAATTCCTAAGGTAAACCCTAGGGGAATAACTCAGGAGCTCCTGCTGCTGGAAGGAGCAGCCATGCTCACCTGCATCCCTCTTGCTGCTTGCTTTCTGCTGGCTTTGACATTTGTGTCATCCTCTTCAGCCACTGAATCCAGCTAACAAACAAACAAAAATTCGGCTTGCTTTGCTGAGCTGATTTTCTGCTCTTCTGGTGAAATGTCTGGTTATGGGACAAACAGGTGCGAATGTCCAACGTAAATGTCAGGGGAGGTGAGGAATGCAGCAAGGTGGACTTTCTTGATGGGGAGATAAACAGCTTCATGACAGCACTATCGCATGAAACTAAATCTGAAAACAGAGCAAAGGTGTGGCTCCACATTACAGCCCTTGAACAGCACAGCCAGTTTCAGAAGTTTCTGCCATGTGTTGCCACCTTCTGAAGTTTTCTGATTTAGCTGGTTTTGTAACTGCACAACTGTGAAAGGTGATGTGACTTAAACAAAAAAATTGAAAACTGCCTCTTGAAATATTACTCCCACCCTAGCACCACCAGTTAGTTGCTCTGCTTTTTAATGGGTCCACCTTAGGATTACTGTGTGATTGCATCAGCAGTGGAATTGGTACAGATGAGAAAAACATAATGCATAGCATGTTCTTTCCTTCTCACACCACATAATCTGTATGTGTTCAGGATGAGTTTCTCATGTACTGCAGAGTATGCTTCAGATGGAGCCAAATCAAAAGAGAGGAAATCAGAGCATCATCCTGTGAGGAAAATTGAATTCTTGAAGTATAAAATTTTGTAATGGCAGCACACAACCTTGTCTGACATGGTTACAGTCTTTGGACCCCAGTAAAGAATGGTAAAGAAACAAGTGACGAATGGTGTGTATGTGGGTTCCAGTTGAGCTGGCCGCCCTCCCATGGGGAAAGGTCAGAGAGAGTAAAAGACTCTTTCACTCAACTGTTTTTAATGGCAAGTCAAGGCCTTTTTTACATTTGGAGTTCAGAAATATTAGCAGCAGACCTAGCAAAGATGGATGGCAGGAAACGGGTAAAAGGACGTGATGAAGCACTAGATGGAAAGTGTGGCATGTTAGGGCAAGTGACTTAGAGGAGGAGAAGATTGACTAAAAACATATACACATTTATTCTTTGAAGACTATGTTGTGTCAGGATAGAAACTGTCTACAGAAAAAGCTTGACTTCTCTGGCATTTCCCTGTTCTGGGGAAACTGTAAATGGTTTCTTCTGGGTCAAACTTAATATCTGTGTCCTCTGGCAATAATGTAGTGCTTTAGAATGTTGTGTGTGTTTTATTCTTCATGCCTGGATTCCTGTATCATAGTTTACGCCACAGTATCTTTCCGTGCTAAACTAGTCTGTTGTATCATGGGAATCCTTAAGCAACCAGGACAGATTAGGTGAAAGCAGATGTCAAAATATTAAAATTTCTCATGGGATAGAAACTCCTCATCCCCCACACACAACATATATAACTTATTGGCATAGTTTCCCATGCAATACCTTCATTCGTCTTCCTTTGTACTAAGTTCTTAATGAACTGAGACTGGCTTACAGAAAATGCTGACTGAGCACAACCTAGAATGGCCTGAAATATTCAGTGATGCTTGTGTGCTGCGTGGGTGTGCCATGGGAGAGGCAGTTGCTCCCAAAGTCTGCAGAAGTTAGTATCACAGTGCTTATTTGCATGTGATAACCCAATCAGCATTCTTTCCCTCATTGATTTCAACTGGGATAACTGAGGGTGGCAGTCCAAAGCCTTTGGATGTGAAGTCGGAGCCTTTCTTTGGAAGTCCTGGTAAGCCTTTGAGCTGCAGAGTCAAAGGCAAGAAGTATAAGGCCACCGTGTTCCTGCTGTTGTGGTCACCATTAGAATCTGCCATTCCAGAGGGAAATGAATTCCCAAGTGCTGGGTTGTGGGCTTTTTCTTTTTCTTTTTTTTTTTTTTTTTGGCATAATTTTTGTGGGGCTCAGAATGACTTCATCTTTCTGTGAACCATATACCAAAGGTAGCATGTTGAAGAAGAACAACGAAAGATCGGCAGATATAATTTGCAAACTTTGTTATCAGTGTGATGATAAAAATGGTATGAGATTGGGTGCTAGGCTTACAAGGAGATAACACAGGCTTTTTAATTCTGGTATGCTTAAGTACCTGACTCTTTTTGTAATGTTAATACATTGCATATGACATAGGAGGAGACCACTTTTGTTTATGTGCATGATCTCTTACGTTATCTTAAGGGTCAGAAATGCCTTACTGTGGCATCAAATAGTTTCTGTATGGACTTGAAGCCTCTGGCTGAAATGACAGGGATCTGTAGGACGAGCGTTAACGCATCGGTAGGCTGGCCACTGTCATTTTCATTGCCTGGTTTCTGGCAGGACTAAGCACTCTGACGCTGGTTGTGGTGCTGGGTTGGGGGACAGGGAGGGAGCAAGCCATGCCTTTAGGAATATCTGCTTACAAAACAACTGCAGAAAATGGACTTGCACCCCAAAATTTTGTGTAAAACCATCGTGAGAGAACATACCACTGCCTCTGTTTGAGGCAGTGTACTGTACACTGCCCAGCTGGTGGTGACACACCTGCATGACACGGGAATGTTTCTCTTTATGATAGCCACAAACTAATGAAATGTGACTGGAAAGCACTTGTGGGGTGTGGGCGGGTTGCGGAGGTGGTGTTTCGAGCACTGGTCCAGGCTGTGGTCTGTCTCATGCTTTCCTAAAGTAGTATATATTTTTGTTTTCTGGTTTGTTATCTTAACAAAGGATCACATAAATTGTTTGCATGTGTGTGGACTTTCTGTTATAAAATTGTAATAAAAAACACAACAGCAAAATCAGAAGTCCTAAATTACTTGTTCATGTAGTTCTTTAATTTGCAAGTTGGAATGTAAAATATAGTTATTTTTTTAACTAGGGAAACTTCTTTTGTTTAAAAGAGAAGAGGAAAAGAGGGTTAAGTCCAAAATGGTGCTGTTACCTTCAGGTGTCTCAGTGTGGAAAAAGATTATGGGACGCAGTGCAGTTTGCAAGTCACTTTTGATGCCGATGCTCCTCACCTGAGCAAACGCATATAATGCGCTCTGTGTGTGTGTGTGTGTGTGTGTGTGTGTGCCTTTCTATTGACCCTGACTTCCTGGCAGTGCTACTAATGGCTTTTGCTTGTTTGGAGACAGGCTTGGGCTGAATTCCCCAGCCACACCAGCATGATCTGTCCCTGAAACGTCTTCCACCCCAGCAGTCACCACCTCTCCCTAGAGCATCGAGGGTGCCGGAGGCAGCAGCTGGCGTTAGCATTGCTCACTGTGTTTGGTTTCTTCGTTGACACAGCTTCTTAATGAAACACCTGAAGAGTGTTAACTAATCTCGCTCGGGTGTTTGGCTGTTGCCTCCCTGGAGACCAGAGGGAAGTTCTGCTTGTATCTTGAGGATGCTGTGAACCAGAGATGTCGTTTGCATGCAGCTACCACTTCTTTCTTCATGTAATTTTATAATTCAGTACCTGCAAAGATAGCAAATTGGAAGTGAAACTGGCACAACCAGAAGTAAATGTATGTGGCCCTTGCTCCCTCAGGCAGCACTTTTACATAGGAGGGACACTTTAGAGATGCATATTGAAATTGATTTCATCTTTCTGCCCCATTAAACAAGCAATTGGTTTTCAACAGCAGTTCACAGATTAATCTGAGTCAAAACAGGCTGATTAACTGGAGGACAGCCAGCTTGGCAATTGTTTGTCATCTGCTGTTTAATACTCGCAGTGTACAGCGATACACACATCAGAGACTTACAACTTCTCTCCTCGAGAAACAATGCAGTAGATTAATCTGTTGAAACTGCTGAGATTCCAGCCTGCCTACCAACTTCTTCATCAACTAAGTTAAATACTGCTAGCTGGAGTTTATCAGCTTGATGCACAGCCAATGCTGGAAGACTTTATTTTTGCTTTTTTGTGTGTTTTGTATCTGTGAATGGGTGGTTTGGATTTCAATTGGGTTGAATGTGCTGAGGTGAATCTTAATTCCTGTCAGTTAATAACAACAATTCCTAATTCAATCACAGAATATGCTCTGCTGTTACTCACAGGTCTAGGTGACCTTTGCATGTATCAGTCAGCAGTGGACTTATTTTTCCAGAAAGTTACAACGTCCTGGGGGCACATATGCCCATCCCTATTCTGGATAGCTGAATTTGGGCGATTCTGGTGACTAACCTGACTTCTGAAAGGCAAGGGAGTTAAGGAGTGTCCAAAGTCTGACAAATCTTTAATCTCCTGGTATTTGTCATCCTGATTATTTTAAAGGAAAAATAGATGTATTTAAAAGCTCTTAATCATTGTGATGATCCCTCTTTTATTTTGTTGGTGAGTGAAGCAAACATGCTCTAGTCTTTTGGGGGCTGGGAGGGGGGAAAGGTAGAAGGAAGGGAGGAAGCTGCTACTACTGTGTACAGGGCACCTCTTATTTGTATTTTCTAGTTCACTTCCTTCTTACAAAGGGAAGTTAATGGAAATTGTAGAGTTTAAATAGCTGTGTTGCTACCTACAAGGAGAGGGGAGTGAGTCTACAATTTAAAGTACAAGGTTATTGGAGCACTTATCTGCCTATAATATAGGTATATGTTTCTGAACTACTGAATATTTTTATAGCTGCTGCTTTAATAATTAATCTGCCCTTTGGAAGCTGCAGGCTTTTTATCTAGGATTAATGTACTCTTAATATCCTTGTATCTATCACCTCATCCTGAAAACGAGTGATAGCACAAGAATCCGGTACAGGGCACTTGTTCCACTTCTGACCACATTCTTCACCGTGAGGATGGTGAAGCACTGGAACAGGTTGCCCAGAGGAGCTGTGGATGCCCGATTCCTGGAAGTGTTCAGGGTCAAGTTTGACAGGACTTTGAGCAACCTGCTGTAGTGGAAGGTGTCCCTGCCCATGGCAGGGGTGGCTGGAACCAGATGATCTTTAAGGTCCATTCTAACCCAAACTATTCAATGATTCTATGCTCATATATCTTTGCAGAAAGTGTTTTCAATCCCTCTCTGCCAGGTTCAGACATAAAATCTCCAGTTCTGTTCTGCAGATCTTTCACGTTATCTAGGAGGGCTGGTCCATTAACAACTAGCAACAGTAAATGGCAATTTTCTCTAAACTAGGTTATGAAAGAAGGCCTGTGCATGGCTGAAAGGGATGTTGCATGCCTGTTTCTGGTTAGGAGTGGAGAAACTCCAACCTATAAAGAACAGATCTTGCTGCCTAGAGCACGAGCTCTTTCCGTGGTGTGAAAGGCTGAGTCAGGCTCTGTTCAAGGCCTTCTTGCTCTTTCTTGAGAGAAACCTTGCCTGGGGAGGTGTTACTCAGATCTGTCAGCAGGCACTGCAGGTTGTTGATGTGTGTGTGTTTTGTGTTTTTCCTGTTCTGTCTTGTTGGTGTAGAAAGGTGACGAATCAGCATGTAATGTCTGCCACAATGAAAGTGGTGTGAAGCCGGATGCTCTGTTGCTCCCATTTGTTTCCCAGGATCCTGTTAGGCTTCGTGGCGTTGTTCTCTGAAATGAGGATCTCTTGCTTTTTTCCAGGTGGGAGAATCAATATAGTGTGCAGTGCTTTGCCCTATTCACCCTTCTGCTTTCCATTAAATACAACAGATGCACAGCTATTGTATAATCCGGCTCCAAGGTGCGGTTGATGAGGAAGAGTCTCCATCTATATGTTGTACATCATGCTGGGCAAGATGGGGCAAGGGCAAGCATCTCTTATGCTTGAAATTTAGATAATGGTTGGACTAAATGATCTTAATGGTCTCCTCTAATCAAAATGATTCTATGATTCTAAGACACATTGGGTTGGTGGATTTATGATCACTGTGTTGAAGGGGAGAAGGGAAGCAAGATTGGAACATGGATTAATACAAGTGTGGAGGGTGGCAGAGGCAACACACTCATCCATCAAGGTAGCTTTTGTGCCTCCGAGAAGGAAGTGTCTTGCTGAAGACAAGGGCTTTGGGGCAGCCAGTTAATGCAAGCCCTCCTAACTATTGATCAAGGCATCCTCCTAGGATGGGTTTTGTGGGAGGGTAGAAGAAGGAGAGGAATGAAAATGGGAGCTGGTGAAGCTGCCTCTGTACACTGGGGAAAGAGAAGGACAAGAAAACTCCTAGTAGAAAGGAGTAATAACAGGATTCTGACTTTTAATAACTTATATCTAAAACAAAAGAAGCAGAAAGAGAGAGACAAAAAGGTGGAGAACACTACTTTCTAACAAAACATGTTTCTAGCTAGTGTATTGAGTGAGTTAGTGGCCAACACGAGCCCTTTGAATCAATCCCCTCACTGCTCCATTTGTATTTAATTTTTTCATATATGTAGAACTTAAATTTTGAAGTTCTCTTCAGCATCACCAATGACATCTAAATAGGTCTTCCCTAGTGGGTGGTGGTTTTGTTTGTTTGTTTACTCCTCCTTTTTACAGCAGCCCATGCAGTTAAGACTACACGATATTTGCCTTCATGGCTGAAACCATGTCTTAATCCACGTTTCCAGAGGCAAAAGGTAGTATTTTTCTGCCTCACTGGGCTGGTTTTAATTCATTCTTCAGAGTCTCCAAACAAGGTTGTACAAACTGTTTAGAAGTAAGAGAACAGCTTGGTTGTGTGGCTACTGCCCAGCCTCACTGGTGAGAAGGTGTTTCTTTCTGAATCAGCAAAGAAAATGGATGAAAACCAGGTCTGTGCTCCTTTACTCCCTGTGGTGCTGTTGGTAACTGCATGCATAATGATACTGGCTAGAACTGATGCCTAGTAAAAAAAAAAAAAAAAAAAAAGAAGAGAGAGAGAAAAACAATATTTGTCACTCTGATGCATTTTTTTGGCAATTTCTGTCAGCGTGCAGCGAAATATCTGCTAATAAGGCAAGGGTGCCCCATCAGAACAAAAGAAGAAAGTATGCCATTCCCATGGTGATCATAGAAATATAAGGCTCTTCATTGTATTTTAACTGTATTTGAACATGCAAATTTCTAGGGTTGCTGAGGTCTACAATTTAGCTATAGCAGTGCCACTATACCAGTGACATTTTGAGCCATCAGAGATCCTGCCTTTTCCTATAAAGCCGTTTGGATTTTACTTCAGAAACAAAATACTTTTTTCATTCTCTTAAAATTTAGCTTCCTGTAAGGGATAGTTGTATAAAACAAAAACAAAACCAAAAAGACTTAGTAGTTCACAGTTTAGTTGTGTTGGTGATACGAAAAACTGAATTGGATAGCACAAACTCAGCTACTCTTCCTTCCAGGAACTGAAGAGCATAACTTAGTGCCAGGATTAGGCACAACCTCTCTTAGGGAGGCAGTCTTATGTACAGGGTTCTACCATGCACAGGTTCATGAGAAGTTTGTTTTGATACACGCACTGTTTGGCCTTATATTGCCCTGGCTGTATGTAGCCCATCCACGTTGTAGGGGTAATAAGCTGCCCTCTTGCTTCCCTTCCCATTAAAGTCAGTTTATCTGTTCTCCCTGGCTCTTCTACACGCACCACCTAACTGACTATTGTCTGTAACTACTGTTTGAGCTGTTCTCAGTTTATAGCTATTTATTTGTCTTGGAAACTAGACAGTGTTTTCCATGGGATTATTTCTCTTTGTTAAAGTTGTTATAGTCATGATGATTTAGGCAAAGCAATGCAACTGTTGATTTTGGGGCAACAAAGGCTAATTCAAGGCTCAGAAACTGTGATTTACAGCCCAGAAGAGTGCACTGCTCCATGTATTGGAGATAGTAAGTGCTATCTCCTGCACATATGCACCTAATGTTTTGCCCTCCTTGAAAATGAGAGGATTTTTTTCTTGCAGAGATCGGTAGTGTATTGGGATAATAGAGCATGCTCTAGGAGGTGATCTTACTAGTTTTTGGTTAACTGCCAGCAGAACAGAGCAAAGCAAGTTTTTGCCAAGTGGGAGTGCAAAACTAGTGTAGGAGGATGACCCTCACCAGTCTGGAAATGGCAGATTTATAGACATGGGACAACTTTTGGTCAGTACCAGCATGGGCAGATCTAATTAAGGGCATCTCAATGGGCAGTGTTTGTTTCTCACTTCACTGCAGTGGCTGTTTCGATTAGCTTTCTCACTTGTATTGAAACTGTCCTAGAGTGCCACGTGTGCAGGTGGCAAACTTTATTTCTCCTGAGGTAATAGTTTTGCTTATTTGAGGCCAAAGGCGACCAGGAAGCCACGTTAATTTAGTGTGGGTTTCATCTATGAGGTTTCTGGTGCTTTTTTTTTCCATAGCAAAAGCTATGGAAAAGTGTGGAAAGGAGTCTTGGTGACCTCGTAATTGAAGAAAATGAGACTGCTCATTATGCTTAGGAGGGTTGCTTAGATTGTCATAAATACTTTTCCTTGCATTTAAGCCCACAGACTTTCTTTTTTAAGAAGAGAAGAAAGAATTCAGGGTGGATGTTGCTGCAGTCTATGGACTTGCTTTTTTTCTTGTGTATGTTTGTTTCTGTGTGGCTTTAGTTGGGAAGTTAAATTGCCGGGTGAAACTACCTTCTTTGACATCTGACAGTTCTGGGCAAATGAAGGGTCATAATTGCATTATCCCACAAATGAGACTTGAAAGGTTTGACCAATCTTTGCTTCCTTGCCCCACAGGGGAGAGGGAGGCTCCATGGGAGCAGCACCACAGAGCAGGTGGGACCCTGGGGGCTCCCCTTGCTCTGTTCCAGCTCCTCAGCTCTCCTGTTCAGAAGTACAGACAAGGCAAGGAAAACGCTGTGTGCTGTGAGTGCCTGGATATTTTACTCTAACCAAGCTGAGGGGAGGAGGTGGCAGCTGGATCCCAATTTCCTGTTGCTTTCCCTCATCTGGCTCCATTCCTCTGCTTTCCCACCCCCTCGTGCCTCTCCCTGGCAGCCATATCCCATGGCATACTCTTTTCACATTCTTTCAGGCCGTGCAGCAGCACAAGAGAGCCTTTGTTGTAGCTGGAGTACCATATCTGTATGCTGTGAAAAGCATTACAGCAGCTGCCTATATTTGAGACTCTGTGTTTGGGGACACTTCAGACAGGAGCTGTGTGTCTAGCACCCTCCAAGCTGAGCGGTGGAGCCGTAGGGAGGCTTTGGGGATGCAGGAGGGATGCTGTAATGTGGACTGTCACTGCTGTGGCAGTGTTTCTACAGGGAGACTGCTGTGTGTTCACGTAGTATTGAAGCGAGCCTCAGGATATCTGTGAAAGGGAAGAAACCTTTTCAGTGTCAGGCCAGTGATACAGATGCCAGAGAGTGCAGCAGTGGCAGCTGCATTGTCCACTTGGAGGAGGAATACCTCTTCTTGGGGGACTACTTCACTGCACAGCTCCTAGTCAGCCCTATGCCTCGCAGCCAGCCCATGTCTATGGCCCAGCATTCCATTACACCGAAAGTCATTGAGAAGACCTATCTTGGGGAGGTCACCAGCCCTACAAGAAGCCCTATTTTGAGTCAGCATGTTGATGCTATGGTGGAAGTGTATCTTGTTCAAAGGCTGTACTAATTATAAATTGGTCTTGGGAGATGATGATAAAAATATCTTTAGTCAGCTTGTCTCTGTAAACAACCTGTAATGCTATTTGGAAGCATGACACAGTTTTCACATTGCTGGGAATGCATATGCTGTGTATGAAGCAGTCTTGATGCTGAGCTTCCTTGTGGTCAGGCTGACAGATGAAGTGGAGATGGAATTTTTGTTGACTCCTGGAGATGGAATTTTTGTTGACTCCTGGAGATGGCTGAGTGGATGTTAATGAGATTCTCTTCCACGCTGTTCTGGGAAAAAACCAGTTTCCCTCAGTATTGGAGGAGGAAGGGTGTTTATTATACCAAGTGTATGCTGCAATAGTGCCTTATTTTTTTTAATTAAAAAACATCCTTGAAGCACCTTCTCTGTACTGGCCATGTGACTTTGGGTAGAATCTCTCCTGTGCATTGCAGGAGAGAATTTGCTTCTGTTTGTGCAAGAAATCAGCTGGTTCACTGCTAAATGAGCAGTACTGACAGCACGTACTGTCATCTGCAAGGTAACGTGCCCTACTGGAAGGGGGTGCCAGAGGCAGAAGGAAGAACGGGGTGCCAGTGACAGATGTGCAGGGAGCACCCATAAGTGGATCCAGCAGAAACAATGCTGGCTAAGGCTGCCAGCAAGGCAGCTGTCCCCCAGCAGGACCTGTCTGCACAGCTGGAAAGTGCTGCAACTTGGTGGCAGGAGGAAACCAGCAGTGAGGCCCCACAGCCGCTTTTGGCTGCTGGCTTTGGCAGCTCACGCCCAGCATGAGGCCTATCCCAGCAGATCTGCCACTCTGCTCCCAGAGGAGCTGAGCCTCTCGTGAACCTCATCAGCCTTCCTGCGTGTGCCTCATGCGATCTTTCTGATGCAAGCAGGTTGTTCCAGAGGCTGAAAAACATGAGTGTGCTTTTTAGTGAGGCAAAAGAGGAGGGTGACAAAGCTGGTGAGGGGCCTGGAGCACAAGTCTGATGAGGAGCAGCTGAGGGAACTGGGGCTGTTTGGCCTGGAGAAAAGGAGGCTGANAAAAAATCTTAATGCGAAGGGTTGTCAGGCATTGGAACAGGCTGCCCAGGGAAGTGGTGGAGTCACCATCCCTGGAGGTGTTTAAAATGCATTTTGACGAGGTTCTTAGGGACATAGTTTAGTGCTAGAGTTAGGTTATGGTTGGACTCAATGATCCTGAGGGTCTCTTCCAACTGAAATGATTCTACAGTTCTGTTCTATGACTCTAAAAGCACTTTGCCTTTCCCCTGTTCTTCAGCTTGGCTGTGACTTAAACCAATGTGGTACAATGCATTTGCAGTTTCCTTTGGGTAATGCACCTTGCTGTAGGCCCTGGGGTGACCTATGTTCTGAACTCCACTTTTTAAGAAACAGGCAAAATATGAGGAGTAATGGTCAACAGCATCGCTTAAGTGCTTTCTGGTTCAATACTTCAGGAGCACATCGACAGTCTTGAGGAGAAAATGCCTGAAGTATGCAAAAGGGTTTATCATCTGAACTAAATTATTCATCGAAATACTAAAAGAAGGATATGCAAAGACGTAAACTGAGCACACCCCGCTGCGGGCTGTAACAAGCTAAAATACAGGCAAGGTCTTGGGAAAAGGCTATAGAGCCTTATTAGCTCAGTGCTGTTGGCTGCCTGAGAGTGTATTGACACCTTCTGCACAAGGGCAATGCCAGAATTTCATCACCTTTGTACTCTTTTTTTTTTTTTTTTTTTTTTTTTGTAGCTTAAATAAAACAGGATTTTGTCTGTATTAGCGACAGATAGCAACAGTGCCAGTTAACAGAGAGCACTGTAAGTCTGGTGAATAAGTAATGGCAAATGAAACCTCTTTGTTCCTGTTGTCTTGCAACTCCCCTAGGTTTTCTCACTTAGGGTTTTTTGNAGTGGCTTCTTGAGGGGAAGAGTATATCATCTCAAACATGAAGCCTTTCCTTAATCTGTGTTTTCTTCTTATGGACTTCTTTTTTTTTATTCCCCCTCTCTCTCTTTTATTCTCTCCTTCCNGTCCTGCAAACACTTACAGCTGGCTTTATTGAGATGTCAGCCTCCTCTGCATTCCCTTCTTGCATCAGCTCTGACTTCAGCCGATGAGTACCTGTATGCTTAATTCTGCCTCCATCAGCATTTAAAAAATTGATGACTTCTTTCTTTAAAAAAAAAAAAAAAAAGTCAGGTTCAACAGTGTATTTTCTGCCTCTGTTTTACAAGAGGTGGGAGTCTTGCTTCTCTCGCTTAGAGCATGATCACTTGCATACATCTCTGCATTTCAGAGCAAAGGTAAATATGTGTTGAGAGGTTTAGAATAGGTGAGTGAAGATGTTTCCTCTTTCTTTTAGTCTTTCTTAATGCTGTTGTGGAAAGGCTGGGTTGGTGAACCAGGTCTTGCAAGTTGTTTGGGTTTTTGTTCGGTTTTTTTTTTTTTTAATGCTGTGAAATCTGTTTTCTCTGTCACTAGTAGTACTTCAGGCAATGTCTTTATCTTAATGAACTTGAAGGTCTTGCCTTAATCTTGATGACAAGCTCAGATGTCGCAGCAGTGCGATTTAACTCTGAAAAGTGCTAGAGCTTGAACAGAAGTCCATCTTCATTTAGGATAGTAGTTAATATGCTTGAAGCTGGTGTAGCTTGTAAGAGGACTTAAACAGTTATTGGAATGAAGATGCTTTTCTGTGCCTCTCCCCCCTGCCCTTTTTTTCTTCCTCATATATTAATTAATAATAATCATTGTGTGGGTGGGGCTTTGTAGAGCCAGAAACGGCATGAACTAGAAATAACCCAGGAAACGTCTGCTGTTCCGAAGTATATATAGCTCCCAGGCAGCCACAACAAAGAAGATACTGCTAATTATTTTCTAAATAACTTCGACAGAGGCATGAATAGAAAAACGTATGTGAATATTTTTGGAAGATCATCTGAGCAAAAACTCTAAATTTAGAAATTGCTTGATCTATTTTAAATAACATTCAAGAAGTCCTTCACAGCAACTTAAAAAAATAAGAGAGCTTTTCATTGAAGAATAAAAATCCATTTTAGTCTTGAATGAAAACCTAAAAAATGCGGACAGGCATTTCTATTAGATACACTTGGGAAGGCTGGGGGAGGTGCAACGAAAGTCTCCCTGAGAAGTTGTTCTGTGTGCTTTTGGTGCTGATATGTCATATGGTACAGAGCTCATCTGAAGCAATAACAGGAAAAGAAAGCTATACAGAAAGCTGCAAAATATGCTGATTCAGGGACAAGAAACTAATTCGGAACATCCAGGTTGTGACAGTACTTTAGTACTTTAGGTTTCCTTCATTACTGTTTAATTAATTTATATTCAATCATGCTTCTTGGCAGTGTCTTCATTTCCACACTAGAAGGTATTCTGGTTCTCAACCTGAGTAGTACCAGTGGAGAAGGGAGAACAGGGGCACATAGGTAGGTACGCAAATAAAATGTGAATGGCTTTCTGAAAAGAGGAGGACTACCATGCAGGGTCTACAGTGAAAGCCACGGGTCTTTCTCATTATTATAGCCTGGGAGACGTTACAGAGACCTCATGGGAAACTGGGAAAGTAAGCACATATTTCTTTCTCCAAAATGATTATGGGTGGAGTTTTCTCTACCTACTTCACCTGGCAAAAAAATTTAGTCCTATATGCCTGACTCTGTAAGGAACTAAATAGTTATCATCATCATCTCCTGTTGCTGCAGCTCTGGAATGCTCTGGTTTTGGTTGGATGACCTTCTGTTCATGTTATTTAGAAATCTTTCTGGTCCCTTTGCATTTTGAAATAGTCTTATGTCCTGTGACAGCGCTTTAGTTGGTTGATCTAGCTGAGTCCATTCCTTGTAGTCTTTCAGATTGTAGGAGCATGCACTTATCTCTGTTCACCATCTGCTGAGTTGAGGCACTTCCTTGTCTGATGTGTTTTAGGCTTCTTGCTCTTATTTAGTGTTCCAGCTAATTTGGAAAGGCTCTGGTTTTATGTCACTTTTAGTGCTGCACAAGGGTTCATTACCATTTATGTGGCCCAAAGGAACAAGTGAAAGATAAGTCTCTGAATCCTCAGTGCTACCAGATGCCTCCAGCAGGGCCAGAGCCCTGTATGCATTTAAGGCTGCAGCTGAATGATTCTGAAGAAGAGTGCTTTCCACAAGGATCAACATTGTTTATGTCCTCTTGTTGTNCCTTATCCCAAAGTGTAGCTGAAGTTGATGCTGGCAGATTGACTATGGGAACAATTAAGCATTTAAATTCTTGTGATTTTAAAATTTATAGTGTTATTATGCAACAGTTCACGTGCTGGCCTGTGAGCAATGGTCCAAATTGATATAAGTAATGAACTCTGGCACTCCCAGCAGCTTGCGTGTTCTTTGGCAAGTAGTGAGCGATCTGAAGTAACTGGATGCAAATTGGCAAATTGCTTCATATAGAACCAAGGTGCACAAAAGCGGCAATTGCATCATGTTCGGGTGAGATTCCCTGCCTGCTGGAATTTTTTTTATGTATGGGGGGAGCAAGTAGCTGAGAAGCATCAGCAAACTGTGATGTTCAAGTCTATTTGATTGCAAATGAGAAGGATTTTTTTTTTAAAGGCCAAAAATACCCAACACAAAACCCAGAAAACCTTTCCAAACAAACCACTGTGTGTGGGTTGGCTGTGGGTTTATGGGGTTTTTGTGTGTGGCTGTGATATATTTATCTCTGTGTTTATTGCCATATTGTTGGTGTTATGAAAACTAGCATCTTGCATTACTGAATTACACAAGCCATTTATTCTGAATCTCTGTTCTTTAGCTTAATTTCCCATGACTCTTTTATTAGTAATTGTCACGTACCTGTGAGCAGAGGGGTGACATATTTTAATATGTGAAATGAAAGCAACTGCAGTGAAATCAGATGATTGACAGTAAGGGGGTAGTGCAGGGAAGACAGCTTGCTTGGCTGCCAATTTGACAAAGCATGTTAGTTCACAGGAGTTTGGGTTTTTTCCTAGTGTTTTACTTGTTTTTAATTTTGGTCCCCTGGTTGGGCTCTGTCTCCAACTGAAGTGTTCCATATTTATGTAAGGCAGCAGTCATTTCTTCAACATAAATGCTCTTAGCCACTTATGTAAATAGAAGAGATGGTACTGACAGGATTGATGAAGAAATACAGATATCGGACTGGATTTGCCATGTGTGATATGTTTCCCTTACACTTCTGGGCATTGTTGCATGGAACTGCTGTTGCAAAGAACACTGCTTCTTCAAAGTGTTATTTTATGGTGTTTACTTCATACTTCTTCTTAGGTATTGAATTGAAATTCAGCATACTAGTTTATCTGAACCCCCTAAGCCTCTGGAAAGAAAGGAGAATATTTTGATTAGCTTTCATTTCGCCCTGTCCCAGACTGAACTGGTTGTCTGTGACGGTATTGAATTAACCCTGCAAAAGTGGAGGGAAAAAAATTCTTCCTAGAGTTGTGTTTGTAATGGTAAGTGTGTTGAGCAAATACGTTTGCAGGGATTCAACAGTTTATTAAGTCATAAGTATAAAGTTGTTTTCGGGGTGGTTGGGGTTTTTTTGTCTTGTTTTTTGGGGTTTTTTTTTGGTGGTTTTTTTTTGGTGTTGTTTTTTTTTTCCCAGGCACTAAGTACTGCATAATTGAAACTTTGTTAAACTGTTGAACCATTTTATATATCCTTCTCAAAAGCAGGGGTCAAGCTTTCTTGGCACAGGCAAACATTTAACACTTCTTTTTATTTAACCCAAACAGTCTCTCCTGCTGGCAGCCAAATTGCCCATGTCATTTCATGCGCTGTGCTGCCAACACACTCTCCCTTCTCCGTAGTGCTTATCTCATATCGTACATACTAACTGCAAATTTTTTTTCTGGAATATCAAACCAACTTGATCTGAAGGAAAATAATTTTGTTTTTTGAGTTAATGCAGCTTTCTATAAATTTCATGCATTAACAGTTCTATACTCCCCAGACCAAATCTGACACTAGAAAACAAGTAGCTATCTTGGGGATATGAGGAAAGAGACATGAGCAGCTTATGGTAATTGTTAGGTCTGGGTGGACATCACAGGAGAAGGTCCACCCTTGCTGCACCAAGGCTAAAGTAAGGATATTTTTAATGGGTTGGTAGCTAATTTGGGGAGTGCAAATATAAACTGAACCTTTTAAATGTGCTTCTTTCAGAAAAGCATTGTGGCTTACTCAAGTCAGTGACAATGTAAATTAGTGTTAATCAGAACCAAGCCGTTTTAAACACACTGGCAGGTCTCCTTGGTGTTCCAAGAAGGCCAGAGCACTTAGTCTTGAAGATGTGACAGCTCCCACAAGAGCAACTAGCATTTCCTTTAGGAGTATCCTTTCTCTGGCTTTATAGTTTAAAGGAATTATGTAGCTTGTCTCCTGCAGCTATATCAGGTGGACACTTTCCTTGTGGAGAAAATATCCTGACTAAAGTGTTGCTTGACGGTTCTAGCACAGGGCACAGTCAGCAACAGCACTCCGAATTTCCCAACTTTGCCTTAAATTTTCTCTGTCTCCAGGGCAAGATGCTTGTCACTGTGTATCTTCCTCCTTGCCCCAGTGTTTTCTTCTTTTCTCTCTGTCCCCATCACTTCGAGCCTGTTGACCAGTTTCAGTCACACAAAAGCAAGCCAAAATCCTTAAGATGCTCCTCAAGGTGGAGGAAGGACCTGGCAGGGTTCAAGCTTTGTTAGTGGCTCTGCTTATGGGCAGCTTGTTTGCTCTGTCAGGAGCCATGCAGAGAGAAGAGTAGGACTTGAGGACCAGCACAGCTGGGATGGAAGAGATGCCTACCTTTCTCTAAGTCCTAACGTGCAGTGGAGGCTGAGCATATGGACAAGTCAACATAGAGTGTCCCAAGTACCCTTTACACCATGGTGAATCGTGGATCCCTTCTGGGGGTTTGGTTTGGCTTCCTTTGTTTGCAAGGTGCTCTGCCAGTAACAGGCCACAAACTTGGCATGCAGGTCCTCATCGTTACCTCTGCCTTCTCTCTGAAGCCAGTTCTTACCAGGCTTGAATTTTGGGAATTCAGAAGGAGGAATTGTAGGAAACAATTATTTTGCAAATACAACAGGCCCAGGCAGAATCTCTCGGCAAAGCATATTTTAATAAGTATTTTGCAAGACCAGGTGTTCTACCTAAAGGTAGGCACACCTAGTAGGGCAAAAAGCCCCTGTTTATATCCCCCCAAAATCCCAGATGCAATTTCCCTCCCCTGTTCCCCATTGGTTGGGTACTTCAGGGTTTACAGACTGCCCCGACCCATACAATACCCTTCCCCTTATCAATCTATTTAAGATATGGATTCTTGGTACTTTGGCTACACTTCCCCCTAAATTAACTTGTAAATACAGGTATCAGTATGTATACAGGTATCAGTATACATTCTGGGAAAACACTGTGTTTTACATTAAGAATTCATAGTCTGATGTCTCTTTCCTTCCCCCCTGCTGGGGTCAGGTGCCAGGTCCTCAGTTATGTAAAAACAACAGTTGTTCTTTAAATGTTCCTTACAGAATGAAAGAGGAGGTGCCTCTGGAGTAGGAGAGGTCAGCAGACCTGCAGGGCATATTTGAGCAGCTGTATGTGTTGTTCCAGACCAGTACCATCCCAGCAGCTCCAACATGCTTGGCATTTGGCACCTTCAGAGGGTGCTCAGCTTCAGCTGAATGGCAGGATCAGGGGTCTGCATGTTTTTAAGAGTAGGTGGTAAAATAGGTAAAAGCTCATATGGCATTTAAGCTTTGCTAGCCATTGCCAAGTTTCCACATGTTTATTACATCGAATGCTCTTGTAAACAAGTTCTCAGCTCACACCCTTCCTTCAGTGTAGGTGGCTGTGAAGCTTTCACTTAAAACCATGTACATGCTTGTGTATAGTCATGGTAATGACTGATCTAACGACTCTGCAAACTATACTTTCAAGCCTCATTATATGGCTGACAGGGCTGGGAAATGCTTGCGCATCTCTCAGCTTCCTGGACAAACTTCTGTGATGTGAAATATTTCCTGTTCCTGAAGCAGAGGAGTTCACTAAAGGCAGCTGAATAAAAGGAGAAGCGGCATAGCCTGGAGATGAAAGTAAGTGGCTTCTCCTTTTAGGTTACATAAGTATGTGTGAAGCTCTGAGGCTGGTGGTTGTTCCAATTTGGTCCACAGGAGGCTTTACTGAAACCCATGCTGGGCAGGGCTTGGGTTACTTGGCTCATTTGAAGTCTGATGGAGGTCTGGTCACTGATGCAGGCGGAGGTAATCTGCTGGCCAGGGGGTGGTTGGTGCTTGTTGATAAAATACATCCCAGCATGGCAGCAGAGATCAGCTGGGGTGGCATTGCAATCATAGTGGAGCATCTCCATCCTCTGAGCAAAGGCCACTGCCTGTCAGGAGCCCATGTTGTTCCCAAGCCTCAGTCTCTTAGTGGGCTCTTCCCTGAGGGGAATAAGAGTCTCCTATGAGTTATATACTTTATACTTCATACATAACTCCTTTCAAGCATAGGAGAGCCCTCCGTTCCCTGTTCTTGAAAGAAGAGCTGAAATAGAGCGGGTGGTATGGTCCCATCAGATATTAGAGCCCAGTCCCACCTTTGGGCCCCCTTTAGATACTGTATTGGTGCCAGAGGAACACAAAGATGATGCCCTTATCTGTATGGTGTTTCTGATGTGCCACACCTACACATTGTCATTGGCTTCCCATATACCGCTTGCAACGCGCTTAAAGCCTCTCTTTGTTCGGCTGCTTTGGGAGCTGCAGGTGCGAAAGCAAGGCTGCAGTTTATTTTCTGCCTTGCTGCTGAGGGGCTGAGGGTGATCTTGTGAAGAAAACTCGAAATACTGCTTGGTAAAGCAGTGTCAGAGATTGCTGTTGGTAGAGCAGTGTCTGGAGTGGAGACTGCTGCTTTTCACACAGGTGTTTCTGTAGGCCAAAGGTCTCTGCATTTTGTAGATGAGGTCTTTCTAGCGTCTTCAAACTTTTAAACTAACACATAGTATATATGTTTGTAACAGATGACACTGAGGAGGACACACAGATGTCCGAGTGGTAAGGAGGGGCGGGCAGAGAGGAGGGATGGGGAGACAGTTAAAGAGAAACATCTTCCATCCAGTCACTAGCAGGGAACACTTTTTCACAGAAAGACCTTGTGTGGCAGGACAAAGATTTTTATGAACTTGTTCCAGTTCTCTGAAGTTGTCTGGAACAGAAACAATCAGAAGAGAGTGATGGACTAAATGTGTGCACTGACACATCACGTTGGATTGTACTGGAGAAGTCCAGACCAGTGTCCCCCAGAGAAGTTCAGGCTATTGCTTTTCTGATGTGTTGATTTGGAACAAGTTGTATTTGCAGTTAGAGGAAGATATTTTAGTTAAGTGTAACGCACAGACTAGCAGAACAAGGAAATCCTTACATGTTCCATTATTGTTCTTAAGATTTCCGATGACTCTACTGGAATATCTCTTTCTGGAAAGGAAACAAGATAGTTTGAAGAAAACCCTGAATTTCAGATTTTTACCAATGTACATTTGGTTTATTCATATGTCTGAAACTGTCGCTTGCCAGAAGGTCAAAACCAAACCAAAACCAAATGCAAACATATTGTTTCCTTTTATTTGTTCTTTGGAATAGGCTGGAAAGAGGATGTTTGTGAGGATATGCAATTTCTTGCTTATCTTTGGACTGCCCCTGCAATACGAGGATGAGAAGAATGCGTTGTGATTATCAAACTGAGCTGAATTTACATGTCTGTCAATAAGACTGTTGGGAAATGGAATGAATCTGCTTTGCGATATAGTTAAAGAGAGGAACTGTAGTGAACCTACACACAAGTGAACTGGAATTTAATCAAGTAAATTTAAATACACTTATCTAATCTCCCTGACAAAAGTATCATTTGCTGTATAAATGCATTTTACCTGTTGGCTTGGTTTTGTGGGATTTTAGTCATGTGCTGTCAGGTTTTGCTTCTGAGATGCAAGAGCCTTTTACTTTTTTTTCTTTAATCCAGGTTAAAAGCTTCCTGCAGAGCTGTTGTTTCTGAACGTTCTCTGTCTTAGATCTTCAAACATTAGTTGTCAAAACAGTAAAATAAAAAGCCCCCTACTCCCTACAAATTAATTGAGGAAGAGCTTTTCTCGTGTTAGAAAATTTGGGAAGTTACAGTCGTGGCCTGGCCTCTTCACACTGCCCTGTAGTCACACGCTTTGGCTCAACAAAAACAACATCAGCAAAATATGGTTACAATGTGCCAGAATATGAAGGTTGTGGTTTTATGATTCAGTAGATCTGGATTTAAGATGGCTTTTGTGGGATCAGAGGCACTCTGCAGCCATGTGGGTTGACAGGTTAATTCAGTAGAGTTTGGTAATTCTCCCTTGCATGCACAAGAACGTATGAAGGTTGCTTTATTTTTTTTTTTTTTTCCCTCCCACACCTCTCGGCAGACTTTGATCAGTTTTTGTCCATCTGCTACTGTAACTGTGCAGGTCAGGTATCGCTGTCCTGCCTCGGACAGTATTGTCCAAATCCTCTCCGGCACTGAGCTTGGCTGCCTACTGTAAAAGAACTGTGATTGTCTCCACATACCTGACTGCATTGTTGATATGTGACTGGTTTTTGGTTTGGGTTTTTTTTGTTTGGTTGGTTTTTTAACTTAGCACCAAGTCTAAGGCTTTCTGCCTGAATGAAGATATAAAGCCTTTCTTGATGTTTTTTTAACGTGGCTGGTGACAACAATCAACATCTTTGAGTCCAAAAGACTTCCTGTATCTGTAATGAAAGGACAAGCAGAGCAGTTTTAAAATGCAAAAGCCTTGAACGCTTTGTCTGTCAGCCAGGACAATAAGTAGTTCGTCGGAAAGGAGGGAACTGAAGCAATCAGAATGCTTCGTGTAAAACATGAAATTGCAGTGGGTCTGCTAGTTGATGCATGAGGTGATTCCTGCTTCTGACTCTGAATCCCACTTTTGGATCACATCTTAAAGTAGACGAGATATTTGGAATGGAAGACATCAAGGATTTTGGCTATAGATTTTATATTCTTGCCGTCAGACAGCAAGGCAGAAACCCTGCCTTAAATGATTAAAGATGCTTTTCAAAAGGGAAGTAGGTGATCACTGGCTGGTAGTAATTCAAATGTGTCGGCTTATAATTAAATATAGTTTTCACATTCGTTTGGCACTATTCCTGGAGACCTGGGTGGGTGCATACTGAATGTGTACGTATGCTCACTACAAAAGTTGTAGAGTTCAGCATACACTTGTTCAGATCACTGATTAATAGTGCTTTTTCTCCTTGTCATTTGTGCCAAGCTATACTTGGATGAAAAGTGGAATTTAAAAGCACCAACATTGTTTAAAGACTAATTATTAGTGAGATAATAAATTAGAGAAATAATAGAAGCTTGTTCAAATGCTCTTCTGTTTGAGTAAAAAATAAGTTTTTTACTCAATAACATCATTTTGTTCTTTAAAGATACCCAATGTCATAAAACAAAGGAAGCATTGTGGCTTTTTGCTTCTGGTCACAACACCCTTCAAGATTTTAGATATTACAGTAGATAAAATGGTGGATATTGGAGGGGAGAGAAGAATAAGCTTTCTGCAGCCTGAAATTTCCCTTGTCCCACAGCTTGCTTTCAGTGGCAAGTTCAAAGCCCATAGTAATAGGTTAATTTAAGCTTGCTTAAATTTACAGAATATTTTTTGCCCATTTCAGGAAAAGAGTTGTCAAAAACTGAGTTAGACCTTCTGCAGACTCTTGTTTCAGAGCATCAGTTTCTGCACACTCAGCATCTGACTTTCTTTAAAGCTTTGACAGCAAATCATTGTTTGCTGGAACACTGTTTTGAATTAATTTAGTTGGGTTTTTTAATTAATTTAATTTACGGTAAACATACTGTGATTTCAAATGTCAAATTTAAAAAAGTTGATTAAGAGATTGAAATAGCTGTGATTTAATCCCAGCTGCGGAAGTGCAAAAAAGTGTGATTTGGATTTGAAGAGTTCCTCCTGGCTCCCTAACTTGCCACCTACCCCAGTAGCTCTTGGTTTCACTGTCAATTTTTTTATTAAAATAAAAATCGGGTATAACTGTCATACCTGAGCTCTCCTCAGATTAAAGGCAACACAACTGAATAGGTTTTCTAGAAAAGAAGGTGAGTCCTACATATTGCAGTGCAGTATTGGAGATAAAAAAATAAGTAGGAGGGGGTATGTCTCAAAATAAGGCAAGGTTTTCTTGGGCCACCTGGTATTTCTGCAATGCACTTGACCTGTCAGCAGCTTAAAACTGAAGCCTTTCAGCAACTGCTGGTTGTGACAGAAAGAGCATCCCTCAACCCCTCTCGGGAATGCCTGGGTCACTCTGGCATGGGGATGAGCAACAACAAACCAATTTTTAATGGATTTGACTTTCTAAATTTATCTTTGTTCCCTATCTGACTCATGTGGTGTACAGTAGTTCTCATATCAGGGCAAACTGTATTTAAGTGGTGTTTGAAGGGAGGCTGGCACAATTCCTCAGTCAGGAGTTTGGGAACAAGAATTGTCAGCATGTATCTGCGTGGAAAGGTGTGTGCCCAGAGGAGGAAGGAGAAACAGTGGTTTTGGAAGAAAGAATAAGGACTTTTTTTGATTAATTGGAGTTTCTCTGAGGAAAAAGACACAAGTCTCAGTCTTAAGGGTTTTTCTCGTTTCTTCGTTGATAGTTCTTTGACTGTTTTTGTGCGTGCGTGATATCTGAATGAAATTGCGAATTCAAAGCTCACCATGGCACCATCTGCTTACTTAAAGTGCACTTGAAGATTTCAGTGGGCTTTAGCCATCGTTTACAAACAGCTCTGTCATCAGAGTGTAGGTCTACCCTGCAGACACAGCGGAGACCCAAGTGTTCTCAGGTTCTGGAAACAGCTAAGCCATAGCTATAAAAATTGCACAAAGAACGGTAGGCAAGTCTGCGTGGAGCTCCACTCCATTTAAATGTAACAGAAGCAAGAAATGTCCTAGGCAGGTGAGGTTTGGCCATCATAAGGAGCTGGGTGCCAGGCTGCTTGGGATGCAGCACCTTTGGAAAGGAAGACCATGATCTGGGGAATTAGAGGCCTCTCGATCTGACCTCAGTGCTGGGCAAGGGTGTGTAGCAGCTCGTATTGAGTGTCATCGTGCAGCACACACAGGACAGCCAGGTGATCAGGCCTAGTCAGCATAGGTTCATGAAAGGCAGGTCCTGCTTGACCAACCTGATCTCCTTCTATGATAAGGTGACCCGCTTAGTGGAGGAGGGAAAGGCTGTGGATGTTGTGTACCTAAACTTCAGTAAAGCGTTTGACACCGTTTCCCACAGCATTCTCCTGGAGAAAGTGACTGCTTCATGGCTTGGATGGGTGTACTCTTCTCGGGTAAAAAGCTGGTTGGATGGCTGAGCCCGAAGAGTTGTGGGGAACGGAGTCAAATCCAGCTGGTGGCCGGTCACAAGTGGTGTTCCCCAGGGCTCAGTATTGGAGCCAGTTCTGTTTAGTATCTTTATTAATGATCTGGATGAGGGGTTGGAGTGCACTCTGCAGATGACACCAAGCTGGGCAGGAGTGTTGATCTGCTGGAGGGCAGCAAGGCCATACAGAGGGATCTGGACCAGCTGGATCATTGGTCTGAGGCCAATGGTAGGAGGTTCAACAAGGCCAGGTGCCAGGTCCTGCACTTGGGTCACAACAACCCCAGGCAGCACTGCAGGTTTGGAGCAGAGTGGCTGGAAAGCTGCCTGGAGAAAAAGGATCTGGGGCTGCTGGTTGACAGCAGCCGTGTACAAGACATCTTTTGTCTGGTTCTTGAGGAAGAAATTATTCTTCTCTCAACCCTTAGTTCTTTGGTTGTTTGCCTGTGTGTGCTTATGAGACTTAAGAGTGAAAGATCTTACTCTTTGAAACAGCTGTCCCTATGAAAAGAAACTCTGGGACCTCTCTCAAAGAGGCCTCCGATGGTGGCCACTGAAGCATTTCAACATAGTGTTCACGTAACATCTTGTACTGAAGAAAATGGGAAGAAGAAAGAAGAGGAGGTCACGCTGCTCATTTGGGAGGATTATTTATTAAGACTCAGATCTATGCCTTTGGATTAGTTGCAGATTTAGCCCAAAGTACCCAGTATGCCACACCACAGATTGGTATGCGTTTGTTTTCTAATATAAGATATGGAAATCTGCTTTGTTGACAGCATTGGAAATGTATTAAGATACTATTTCTCTATTGCTTCTCCTTGATTCGTTCCAAAGACATTAAGCCCTTAGTGTCCCAGGGTGTTATATTCACTCCAACACAGACATATGCATTTGGAACTCGTACAGCACTTTGTAGTGAGCTTCTTCTGGGAAATGTGCTGCAGCCACAGAGAACTTAGTTTCTTAGCCACAGCTTTGCTTATTCTAATCCTGCATAAAGTGCATTAGGTCTTGGGCTTTGGGTCTTCATATGCTTCAGTGTATGCTTTATTATAGGGATCAATTTTTAATTTGACTAATAGTATATGTGAAAAATACTGGTACTGTGATATAAGACTCTCCTATGGTCCTGTGGGTGGTTTGGTTAGTTTGTTGTTGTTGTTTGTTTTGTTTGTTTAATTTTATTTTTTTAATTATTAAATGCTTAATCTAAAAATATTCTGTAACACTTACAGACATTGTTAGTTGTCTTAAAGCATTATAAAAACCACACCTACCCATCCTATCTCATTTACATTTGCACATGTACTTGGAAACCTGTTGCTTTGCTTGCTCACCTCTCAAGAAGTGCCTTGAGGATCTTTTGGTATTTCAGAAATAGGAGTGCCTCCCCTGCTCTGCCAGTGATGCTCTGGTGACAAATGTCATTCCCCAGGGCTGCACGGCAAATCAACACCAAATCCCCAGTTCCTTCATGGTGGGGAATATGCCAGTCGGGACTTAGATATGTGTTACATGTTACAGAAAGTTCAGTGCTTCGAATCTTTCTAGGACACCTTAACAGCTCACTGTTAAAACTGGCTGTGATTTGTGGCATGGTAGTGTTAGACCTGATCTCTGGTATTTGTTTTGCACATTTTAATTACAGAAGGTGTCTAATTGCTGCTAACACTTTCACGTTCTTGTTCTCCTTGGTTTATCTCCTGCTCCCACTCAGCTGCACGCTCTGTTCCCCACATAACCCCTGCTGCCTACCTGGTGACAAGGGCACAGATACCCTACAAACCACCATGCTAGAGGGATGCTGTTCGTATCACTGCAGGTGTGCAAAGCTTTTTCCAAGAGACACATAGTCAGACCCAGTGTGCACAAGGTGCTCTCAAACATGTGGGCTCCCTGGAATGACCACAACCCCCTTGCTGGAAACTGACAGCTCTGTCTGACTTCTTTCACTGCCTCAAGCATGCAGTAGGTTTTTTGGTGTGTTTATTTAAAAACAAATAAACATCAAAACAAACAAACAAAACCTCTTTAATGTCAAAATAATTTTCTGGTTTCCCTGAGAAAAAAATTGGATGTGGGAAGAAGTTCACTTAAGTTGAAGAAAAAATGTACTCCACTTCCCACAAAAGGAGATCCAATAGTGTGGGTGTCCCAGCAGTGGATAGCACTGATGAGTGCAAGGTGTTAATCACACCCCAGAGAATTTTGCAGTTAGCTCTTTTCAGCCATGTTTTTAATCAGCATGATGTTTTAGTTCTGTCAAATTCAGAATGAAATCACCTCTCAAATATTTCTTGTTGCTATCAACTTTTAACCATCCAAACTTTAGAAAACTTGCTTCAGCTGTTGCAGGGCCCAGCTTGTGAGTCTTCTGGAGATGGGATATGTTTAATTAGCATGATTTTTGGAGAGTGACTGCAATGGATGTCAGCTGTGTTATGATACTGGGTACTGAAGCACGTGTAGTTTCCCCTTCTTCTGAAGCATTATAAATAATTTCCAAAATCCATGGGCCAGTTGCAGTTGCCCTGCTTGAGACAGAAAAGTCAGGAGATGAAGCAGTCATCAGCCCACCACCTTTCTGGCAAGGCATGGAGGAGAAGCTCAGATCACTTCATGGTGAAGAGGTATTACAAGCCACACTCTACCAAAGTAAATTCCTTACCTCATTTCAGAGTAAGGATATTTTTTCATTATCATCATTTGCTGCTCTCTTGAGCTGGAGTAAAGCATTGCTGTGGGTTTTTACAAAGCTACTTTACCCTGTCCCAGGAGCTGGCAGCCCCTAAGCAAATGGGAAGCAACTGCTGCATGTTTTGAGAGATAGTACTTGTTGTGTTAGGGTCCTTTGGTGATAAGAACTAGGTGATGTAAATATGGATAAATATTACCTGACTACATATACAGCGGCACACAGTCATTTAGTGGTTTATGTGTGAAACAATGGAAGGAAGAGGCTGGAACAGAGAAACCTTCTGCTGTTTGGCGTGAAATACCTGTTGGCGTGAGGTATAATCAAGAGAAACACATTCTTAGGGTGGTTGGCTATATCTTTATACTCTTCTTTTAATTAAGCCTTGTCTATTACACATGACAGTGCTTGCAGCGATACAAATGTCAATTTGGCTCCTTTAACATTTGGCATGTTTTGTTGAAGTGGTCAGTCACTAAGTGGAAGCATAACAGAAGTGTTGGATCTAGGATAATGTGTGCCATGGACTGCAGGGGTGTTTTTAATGTAAGGCTCACTTTCTGCTGGAAATATGTTTGTTAGCTGAAAATGTTGATTTTGCAGATGCTGTGATCGTATGGCACCTTCAATATCAAAAATAGTGCCTAAAGCAATTGTTCTGAAGCTTCTTCTGATGTTGGCCAGTTAAATGTCCTGTTACCTACTGTTCTGTTTCTGTCATAAAGAAATATTAAATTCAGGTGTCTTTATAATGGCAGTTTCCTGTTCTTTCCTGAAATAAATTGTGCCTTCTATGAATGCTTCTAGGAGGTTAATTAATAATTGACTACTGAGAGAAAAGGAAGATCCTTTTAATAGGCAATTGAATATGATGTGGTGTATGAAAATTAAGAGTTAGGCCTGGAGCTTTAAATGAGATATAAATCGCTTGGTATGGATACTCAATATTTAGATGTGAAGATGTCCTTATTAGCATCACTTCCAAACATTTTTTCGTTTTTTTACATGCATCTCCAAAGAGCTTGACTTCAGTTTCCCAAACAATTAAACTTAGAGTTTAGGTATTTAGGACTGTACTTGAATGCAGGGATGTCTGTTACATTATTTGTGTTTAGATGAGAGTGATCAGGTATGTTAATTTTTTTTGGTTTTTTCCTCCTTAATGTGTTTTTTTTTCCTTTACGCTTGTGCAGGCATTTGTTAAAATTGAAAAATCAGCTTTGAATCATGTATCTTATAGGAAGGAAGAGTGTGCAATGATAGTTAAAACAGAAAATATTTTACAGTGGTTGCTTTTATAGTTGGTTTTATATGTTAGCTACTGATAAGCCAGTAATAAATCAGTGCAAGCCTCACACACCTACGCTTTTCCTTCTTTGCACAGAAGTTGGATATTTTCTGCTTCCTGCTCTTCTCTGTGCAGAGAACTGTACAGGGAGTTTTCCTGTTTTGAAGAAGGATTTTGAAATGAAGACGCTACCACACTTCAGATCTTAATCTTTGTTGCTGTTTGCAGATGATTCTTTGCCAGTCAGCTGGGTCAATATTAAAACCAAACTGTGCTGCCTAAAATGCGGAGACTCCGTCTGTATCAGCATTTCCAACTTCTCGTATCTGGAGTTTAGAAACTGGCTGTAAATTGAGTTCCCTGAAAAGGAGGAAGGCCACGAGGTACAAGGCTCAGCCATCTCCTGACCAGCCTGCTAGTGAACTGTGCTGCCTACCTGGGGCTGAGCCAAGTGGGGCTGATGGTTTGCCTTGTTCCATTGCTGTGCTACCCGTGCTTGTCTTGTCCTTTTAGGAGCACGTATATCACTTTCTGTCAGTCATAAGTGAATTTATTTATGTGGTTAGGCTTGTCCCCGGGTATTTGTTTGATATTTTATTATTATTATTATTATTATTACTGGAGTACTATGTCCACTTCTGGGTTCCTCGCTTTAACAAGGGTGAGGAATTACTGGAGGGAATCCAGCAGTGGGCTGCGAAGATGAGGAGGGGCCTAGAGCACCTTTCTTATGAGGAGAGACTGAGAGAGCTGGGTCTGTTCAGCCTGGAGAAGAGAAGGGTGAGACAGGATCTCATCAACGTTTATAAATATCTCAAGGGTGGGTGTCAAGAGGATGGGACCGGACTCCTTTCAGTAGTGCCCAGTGAAAGGATGAGGGGCTACAGGCACAGGCTGAAACACAGGAGGTTCCATCTGAATATGAGGAGAAATTTCTGTACTTTGAGGGTGCCAGAGCACTGGAACAAGCTGCCCAGAGAGGTTGTGGAGTCTACTTCTCTGGACAAATGCAAGACCTGCCTAGACACATTTCTGTGCAATCTACTCTAGGTGCCCCTGCTTTAGCAGGTGGGTTGGACGAGATGATCTCCAGAGGGCCTTTCCAACCCCAACCATTCCGTGATTCATTCTGTGATTTTGTGATTTTTTTTTTTTTGAATTTGTGTTGTTTGCAGTCTCTCCCTCAATTCCACACCACTCCCCACTGAAAAACAACAAACAAACAAACAGTCATTATTTTGTTTCACTTTGACTTCTGTTTATGTGATTATGCAGAAACATTGCTGGTGATACCAGCACAGTGATGGAGATGGCAGCCTGACAGCAGTGCTGAAGCTTTTAAATCCTCAGCCTTCCTGCATCCATTTGTTTCAATTTCAAAGGTGGCCTGCCTTTTAGATGAGTTTATTTTAATAGAATGCGCGTGAGTACATGGATGTGTTGTAGATGTATTATTTATAGCCCTACAGTGTCAGATGCAAAGTGATCTGAGCAACAGCTTCTGGCCAGGTTAAAAGAAAAACCACCTCAGGGTGAAGGTTATACCTATGATTTAACTCCATGTAGGCAAAGGTGCAGGTGTGTGTTGTCTGGATTTTGGGGTGAGGGAAATCCATTACTGGTAGAGAAATTGTTGTCTGTTGTTGGAGTACACGTCCTCTGTATTTAGTGGCAATTTACCCTCTGTCAGTAAATGCTGGAAAATGCAACTAGGGAGGTGAGGGAAGGGGAGCGAGTCGTAGCGTAGAACAGAGCACACCTCAGTGCACTGGGAGCTGCTGGTCTCTTGCTGGAGAGAGAATGGGCAAACGCGAGCTAGCTGCTTTGCAACTTTTTTCGTCACAAAAAGGTCATTTTCTATTTCACCACCAGTGCACTTGTTCGGTGCAAAGGATGCAGAAGGCAGAGCAGACGAAATGACAGGACCCTTCAACTCTTACTGCTCTGAGACGTGATGGTGTCTGCACTCTCCCACACTGCTGTGCTGCAACCGCGTTCAAAGCTGGGCGACCGCTGTGTGGCTTGAGCTGCTCCTGCAGCTGTGATTTCCAGGGAAAGAGCGATGAGCTGGACTGCTGGGGGCTGCCACGCTGCGGGTTCAGCAGACCCTGCAGGATGCGGTGGCTGGGTGGTGGGACCAGCCCTGTGAAACCCACGGCAGGGCAGCTGAGGGAGCAGAGCAAGTGCCACGGAGGTGCAGTCAGCCCCGTGTGCCGCGGGAAAAGCGCTCTGCTTCTCCGAGCTGTTTGCAAGGACCTGCAAACAGACCTTCAGCCACTGCAAGGGATGACCGCTTTTCTGCACTCATTCCCTCAGAACATTTCTGATTTAGCTGAATGTATAATCTAGAAGGAGATCCGTTTCCTCAGATTATTTATTCAAATAATAACAAAATAGTCTGTTGCTCGTAGGAGGGCACTTAACGTCAAGACAAATTAAACCAGGAGAAATTTCAACACAAGAGAACAATGTGGGGCTGTTTTTTCACTTGGAGATATTACCCATGTACCTCACCTGACAGGCATCTTTTTCTGCCTTAAAATGAGGACTGCGGAGTCCCATGTTTCTTTCACAGGTAAATTCTGACCTATTCAGGCATGCCTGTAAATTGCCACAGATATCCTAAGCAACACAAAAAGTCATAATGACAAATAAAAGCTTAAAATAATAATGTGAGTTTTCACATGCTAGAAAAATTAATTAATTGTGTATCATTCTGGTACATGGACGCAGTTGTGGTGGCAGTGATTTTGTGTGTGACAGAGGAACACAGCACCTATCTAGCCCAGCCTTGGCTCACCCTGAACAGAGGTTTATCCACTGAAATGGTGATTGGAGAAGTTGGTTGTTTAGTTTGGGTGGGTTTTTTTGCTTTTTAGAGTGTTTTTTTTTTTGGTGTTTAGAGTTATTGCAGCATCGGAGGACAACGCAGCAGCAAATAACTCTTTGCAAGCACGTTCCCTTTGAGGCTCTGGCAGGCTGGACGCCAAGCAGCAGATACTTGGCACCTCAGGTCACCTGCAACTAGGTCAGGGTGTTGGGTCACACAGCGTTTGTGAGCGTCTAGCGTTTCCTCTCCTTTGAGCAAAAGCTGGAAAGGAAGCAGGTTTATTTAGAAAAAGAGGGTTTTTGTTTACTTCTGTCTATTCTTACTCTTGATGGAAATGCCTTTCCTCCTTCCATGTGAAATATCTGACTAAATTATAAATGTGAGGAAGTGGCTGAAGAAATGGCTTAACTGAATTGTTGTTTATCAGGTGATTTTGTAGAATTTCTCCTTGATATCATGGTTTAGCCATATAGCCACATATTCCTGTTGAAATAAGGAAACAGTGACAATAACTCCTATTTTCAGACGCTTGAGCACGAGCTTGCCCCAGGGTGAGGCTGGCGTTCTGTGGGGAGCCTGGCAGTGCTGCAGGAGGGCACTTGCAGGAGGGCACTTGGAGCAGCCCCAGTGCCCGGTGGCTCCAGCCTGAATTCTGAGTTTTCCAGGAGCTCTAGCTCTGGCCCTTTTTTAAGATGAAAAAACAGCAATTAAACCCTCCCTATTTTTGGAACTGTTGTGTAAATGCGCAGGATGTGTGAAAAGACCTGTTTGCTGTCCAGTTCCCGACAACCTCGTGCAAGGTCTTTCTCTGGGGGTCCAGCAGCTCCCTGATGGGGAGAGTTGGGGCAGTGGTCACCCCTGGGACAGGCTCTCCAAGTGAGACCCGTGGGCATCCTTCCTTTTGCTCAAGTCTGCAATCCTCAAATCTCAGCATATGAAAGTTCCCCCAATCCTTCAGTCAAACTTGAAGCAGACAAAAACATTTTGCCTTTAAGACTGTACTTTGAATAGTGAAAACTAAAAAGAAAAATAAGGTTGTTTTCTTGCTCTAGTTCCTAAATAGCATAATATAGCTATTTGTCTTAGATACATGATGGATGGCTTTTGGTTTGTAATATATTTTTTTTTTTACGATCTGTAGTTCTGAACAGTTTTACTCTTTATTTATTTTTATCACTCTCCTGTGTTACCCCTTCTCATTTACTTATTTATTTTTGCCCTTGGCTTGTAATTCCAGATGCATCCCAATTATGTAGCTCTCTGAGCTTTATCTTTCATTGAGCAAACATCAGAGTTTGGTATAATAAATATGACTGTTCTTTGGCAACACTCTGCATGTCTTTCATAGCTGAAGGGTTTACAGCACTTCCAAATGTCTTTAATTTCGCTTCTTCAAAATTTGATTAGAAACATCAATCAGCAAGACAGAGGAGCAGTTTGCAGCTTCTCTGCTTCTGTAAACATACATAAATGTAAGTGGACATTAATTTTATGTTTTTCAAATTATGTCTGCACTTTTTTTTCAGTAAGAACAGATCCTACAGATTTATTTATTCTTAGTTCCTATGTAAACCAGTCGAGTCCTTAAGACATTTCTGTGGTGCTCATGCTGGAGGGGACATGTACCCACCGTGCGCTCAGGTGTGTGATATGCCAGCAGGTGCAGGGGAGGTGTTGGTGTCCAAGCCCTGCATGGCAGTGCTGAGGAACAGCGGGATCATCCATAGAGCCTTTTTTCCTCCTGTCACCCAACATCTCTTTCCTGGATGGAAATCTTTGCTAGTTTACCATGTTCCTTTAAGTGGTTGAATATAATTGCAGAGCAAATACACCTTTGAGCTGAAAACTTAGATTGACTCTTGTAACTTTCTGGTTTTTTTGCCCTCAGTTGCCACCATCTCCTTTCTGCCACTCTTCCTCCCTCTCCTACCCCCTACACATTTCTCTGTTGCTACAAAAGTGTGGTAAATATGGGAGATTTTTTTGGACTTATTATACCTTTCACTTCTCCCTGAGTAGGGGAAATCTAATGCCACATGCCATGCACCTGTGGCATTGCATGCATAGGAAGTAGCACATAAAAGTCATTTATGTACTATAAGCAATTTAAGTATCACTATATAAACAAAATTAATATTATCCTAATGGAGAAACTGCTTACTGTGTGCATTTGTCTTCAAAGTAGCAGAACTTACTAGAGAGACAAACTACCCAAAATCTTGTACCTTAAGAGCATTGCTGAATTGTACCTAGGCGAGGTGAGATCTACAGCAGTCTCTACCAGCTGGTCTCCTGGGCAGTATTGCCTCTACCCATAGGTCTGACCTTTGCACCACCACAGGTACAGTGAAACACACTCAATAGGATCTGCCATTTGAAACAAAGAGAATCACATAGAGGAATTGGTAAGAAAATATTAACAGTCGTTCATGTCCCGAGGGGTGGGTACAGGCATGTCTTCACAACTTTTGCTGTAGCCGTGATGTGTAAAGTTTACTAATGCTGTAATCAGGAAAAGTGAAATCCGCTTCTATGAACTGCAGCTGGATTCTTTCCAAAGAGCTCAGTTTCCTTTTGATGTTGTGTTATTAATTAGTTCAGCAATTTGTTCTGGTTTTATTCGGAACAAAACAGTGAGTGTTGCCATCTCTGAACTCTGCTGTAAGTGGCAGGAGCTTTCTTGAAAGAGGCCTTTCACTGGAGAAAAGCGAGGCATCCTCTGCAGGACGATGGCTTCTGCTCAGGGAGGTTGGTGTATTCCCAGCATATTTGCCAGCCTCCATGTATGGGGGATATTGGGAAATGTTTCAAAGGTCTTGTAAATCAATAGGAGGTTTTCCATCTATTCAGCAGAAATATTTAGCTACTACCAGCATTATCAGAACATATTAGTGTTTTACCCTTGCAAACCTACGTATCCTGCTTGCCTGTGGCATATACCATTGAACAAACTCAGCTACTTTTCAGGGATGATCCTGGGAAAACTTCAAATGCCGGTGGGTGGTTTTGGGTGGTTTGGTCTGGTTGCTGCATTGACATCTTTAGCACAGCAATTTACGTGGAAATAAGAGATTCTGGACAGACTGCAATGCCGGTTGCCTTTTAACTACTCTTCACCCTCAAGTCACATTTCACCAATTCAGGTGACTCTAGAGGGGAAACTGGTGACAAATGGTGTTTGTAAAGGTACTGAGGAAGAAATTTAAGGTATGTTTAAGCTTTGATTATGAAATTATTTTAATTACGTGTGACAGCAGCACGTGAGGGACATTCCATTGTGCTCACCTCTGTACATGGAACTACAAATGCTGCCCTCGTGGGTTAACCTTGGCTTGAAATAGAGATGTGCTTGAAGAGGGCTGGAGAGGGAATGCTCTTTCCTCAGCCAATTTTTTGCACTCTCATGGAACTGACTCAATTATGCTGTTTGCTGCAGAATTGTCCACAAACCAGCCATGAACAGTGCCCTCCGTACAGAGCATTCCTTGTACATGACTTGGTGGAAAGTGTCTTATTCAGCATACAGTCCTTGTATTTAACATAAAGAATAAAAGCCTTTAATTAAATACTCAAGATTTCATTTAGAATTAAAATTACAATAATTTCAATAGCTTCAGAAAGTAGGTTTTTTCCCAAGGTTGGATGTCATCTCTTTTTCACTTCAAAATCAGTTGACCAAAATGAATTATTCACTGGTCTTTCTTTTTTCCCCTACAATATTTTTTTCCCTCCCTTATGGGAATGTTACTTGGAAAATAAAAGCTCATTGGGAAATGGAAGAGGAAAACCAGTACTTGTACTTCTAACTGTGCGTTGGCTGCTTTTGTATCCCAAGAAATTTTCTCACCACCCGTGTATTAGCACAGCCTCATTTTTCTTTCTGTATTGTTGTATTGAGGCAACCCAACCAAGGGTCACCCTGCCTGCGCAGATTCTGGTGCAATGCTTGTGCGCACTCTTCAGCAGGATCCTCTCTCATCGCATGGGTGTTCCCGGTCTATCTGCCTTTGCCTTCCCCAGCAAACCTGTGTCAGACTTGACACCAGATCCTTGAGACAGAGGACTATTAATGCAAAAGTCACCCCCTAGTCTGAGCGGTACTCCAGCAAATGCACACGTTGCTAAAAGCACCCAAAATGCAGCAGCTGCTTGGCTCTGAATCTCCCCAGTTTCCCTTTCACTGCATTCATGAAACATCTATCTAGAGTGCCTTGCCTGGCATAAATCTTTAAAAACAAGGGTGCCCTGGGGGCCAGATGTGTGGCAGTCTTCCACAAAGATGCTTACTAATTGCTTTTGATTAAATCACCCACATTTCTGCTGGCCCTTGATGCATGCTTTCAGCCAGAGTTGTGGTATTGTGGGCAATTCAGGTCCTGTGAAATGGCATGAGGTTCTTCAGGGCATCACCTAAATTTCTACTGATTGCTTTTGACATCGTAGGGGGCCAGGGAAGGAAAAGGAACTAGGAGCTTTTACCTTTACAATTATGTATACGTGTGTATATATATATATATATACACACACAGACACATGCATATTCATATGTGTGTGTTTATACACACATGGGTATGTGTTTACAACTGTATTTATGAGAGTTTAATAACCATCCAGCCAAAGTTTGCTTAGTCTGTGTATATAAGTATCTGGAGGGCTTATTATTAAGTTCATACAAACTAGGGGAGCAAGGTGCTTTAATGGGGTTGTACCTCCAGTGTGCAGTGCTTCAGCCAAGCCATCCTCCTTCAGCCTGAGGGAGGGTGTGTAAGGCAGATTGTGCTTTATTAAGACCTAGGGAGCACCAAGTACCTTTCTTTGCCATCAATTTAAAAGTTTCCTCTGTGCTTGTGTTTTCTGCCCAGTAAGCTTGGCTGCAAATAGCTCAAGGCTCCCATGTCAAATTCTTGTTAGCAATATGCAGTTCTTCTGGGAATATGCTCAAATCTGTGCATTTATTCACTCATCCAACGGCAAGACAGTAAGAATGAAAAAGCTCCTGCTTGCAGGAGCATCTTGTGTGAGATCAGTGCTCAGGGAGTAAGGGGCTGCCCCTCCCTGTCCTGCTGATACAGTGAGATGGGAAGCATTTAATAAACCTGAAACAAGGTGTTCGGCTGTTATTTCTTTCTTCTCACCTTTTTGAGGGCTATCATCTGTCTGGAGATTGCAAACTGAGATTCAGAAATAGCTACTGTTGGAATATTGTTTGCCATTCGGTTAATTGAGAGACTGCTGTGCAGATTTGCAGCTATTGAATTACTTCTCTGTTCTTATTTTAAGTGGCTACAATATCGTTAAAAATTTGGTAACAAATACAGACGCAGAACCCTTTCATCTGAAGCATCAAAGAAAATGAGCTCCTCTGATACCTCTCACACTGGTCTTTGTTTTAGCTGCTCTCATTCATTCCTGTCCAAAAGATGCCAGCTGTGATTTAGATTCTGCCGAGAGCAAAGGGGTTAGCTGTTGTGAACAGCAAAGGTGTTCGATTCGCAAAATATTCCTGAGATAGCTGTGTCTTTTCTTTAGAGCAAGCCACCTTTTGGGAACAAGGAAGAATCCAATATATATCTATGCAATCTTAGTTTTGTGCAAAAATGAATATTGATATGGGTTTGGAGAGTCTCTTAATGGAGAGTAGGAAGTTGTAGACTGGAGGTGGAAGGGAAATTTATCTGTAGATAGCAGTTAATGTGTATCAGGATGTCTGTCATGGCAAAGCTTTTTAATCACATTTTAAATTGCGTTTAAATCAAGTCATTTTTATTCTGAAATTAATGTCTTCTGTATCTACCAGTTTCTTACACTCTTTTTCACTTCTGTTTAGGTTTCCAGGGCTATCCTCCTGGTTTTGTTTCGTAATGCTGTTATTCACATGCAGGGACTGTCATAAAAAATTAGTGTTGGCTGGGAGCTTCTGCATGGCAGCAGCAGAGATGCTGCTGCTTTCTTCTGGAGCTGGGATGGATGGCAACTGCAGTACCACAAACGTGATTTCTCATTTTTTTGGTTTTATTACTTTGTGAATGGCAGGCGGTGTGGTATGTTAAAGGTTTCTTACACAGTCAGACGTCTGTTTTGTAAAATGTTGTTTGTCTTGTGCAATATAAGACTCAGCATATACAGATACTACAGGATGAACAGAGGAACAAGGTGTGCTCCCTTCTCTGCTGCTGGTGCTCCCTGGGAGCCAGCTTGGATCCAGAACACGATTGCGGGCATCACTGTATCCCATGCAGCTGTTGGGCAGCCTCTGCTCAGGGTCCCCAGTGCCTGAAGGAGCCAAGCTCACCCTTGCCCTGCCCAGCTCTGCTGTGAGCCAGCCTGGCCCTGGGAAGGGGCTCTGCTGCATGGGCATCGTGCCCAGCTGGTCCCCAACTCCTGCAACTGCAGTCCTGGTGGGGGAGTGAACACCCTGCATTGAACCTGAGCTGGGTGCATGTTCTGTGGTCCAAACCCTCCACTTGTGTGTAGCTGCAGGCTGATCACAGCTGGGAGTTCTCCTCCCAACATCAGGCCTGAAATTGGGTTTGGCATATCACTCATTTGTGCCTTACAAGAGAGAGTTGGGCATGTGGAAAGTAAAGAGAGGGATGGTTGCACTTTGTGTTTTGGTTGGATTTTGGATGAGAGGTTAGCCATGCTAACTTTCTTCATGCTATGCCTCTCTATGCACATTGTAGCGTTCACAGCAGCACGGGGTAAGGAGTGCATCTAAAGCGTATTTTGCCTAGCATCAGTGTTAGCGCTGTCTTGGTAATTGTATAAAAAATGAAAGTCTGATCTAGTTCTAATAATAAAGATATCTATTCTGATTAGATACCTATCCGATAGCTCCATCCAGTAGATACATTCCTGGTCAGAAATGAGGAGTGCCACCGCATGTCTGGTGAGGTGTCATGCTGGCTGCCTGCCCTGGAGCCAGCCTGGTGGCTCCATCAGCTCAGGTTATGTCAGTGCATGGGCAACTGATTTGACACGCATAAAAAGTGTTAACTAGACATAAATGGGGGGCTAGTGTGTGTATAGAAGAAGCCCCTGCCAAATCTTTGATGTGTAGGAAAGTACCTTTAAAGGGGAACCGGTGTCTCTTCGCAGATTTATTTTAGAATAACTTTTGTCCTGCTGTGCTATTGGGGGAAAATAATCCCATTTTTCTTACTTGGCCATTGGAGTTTCAGTCTATTACTGCTCTCTCGGCTTGGCAGTGTATTGGATTTGTCCAGAGAGGAAATTAGATTTTTCCTTCCCTTCCACTCTATCTCTGTCCCGTGTTTACATCAATTGGCAGTTGCCTGTGCACTGCAGTGCATGTGATAACCTTTCCTCCTGCGTGCTGCTTCATTTGCTGTTCTCTAATAAACTCTATTTACACCTGGTGCTTCTTCCCTTGCTTCTGGTGACAGCAAAGACGATCAGGAAGTTCTTCTGTCTAAACTTAGCCAGGAGCAAGTGCAGGCTTAGCCTGGGCCATTTCAGATGTTAACTGGGATGAGAAGTGTACGTAGCCAGTGGGTAGTGTTTACAGTTCTTAGAAGTTTGTGTCTAGAAACCACCTGGAAAATTTGGTATATGAGCGGATATGCTGGATTTTGTTTCCCCCCCAGCAGCCAGCTGCAAACTTAAAGGCTTGTCTGGGAGCTATTAATAGTTTTTGCTGTAATTTTATCTGGTCGGCTAGCCACAAGTGAGCTTGGGGACCGTGTTATTCTAGGAATATCCAGTGAGATGATCTGTTTACAGCAGAGGGCAAATCCCACGGAGAGTGTTGGATAAATAAGAGGTCCCTGAGGTTTGAGAGAGCTTGGTGGGAATTAGGAAATACAGCAGCAGTGGGGACAGGGTCACCTCCCAGCAGTCTTCAAGATCGCTGTGACAGAAGTGGCAGAGCTCATGGTGCCAAAAGGGTCAGGTCGGGGAGCACGGTGGTGGTGGGACCTGCTGGAAGTGCTGAACAGCTTGGAAAACTATGTGCTCTGAGGTGTTGAGGTTTCTTGTTTGTTTTCCTTTTGTGCTCTGTTGAAAAGCAGAGTTCAAATGCAAAATTCTAACTTAGGGCCACAGCCTGCACATTAATCTTGACTGAGCTAAGCTGGGGCGGAGAGGCAAGCACAGCCCTGGTGCTTTAGGATGCTACCACTCCTGGGAATTTCTAGTGTCCCACATTTTACCTGTAAAACTGTGTTGTCTGAGCTTTCTTCTATTCAACTGATAGTATGGGTCTTTTTCATCCGAGTCTGATTGTTTTCCTTCCTTTTGGGATAGGGGAACATCTTGAGAGGTCCTTAGAGGGAAGGAATTAAGTGTGTTGGATGTATGGTCAAAAACCGTTATTTTCTTTTTTGTAATGTAATATAATATGAAACTGTGAATGTGAATCTAGAAGCCTACTGACTCCTCAGGAATATTTTTCAGTGGGAATGCTGTTGCCCAGACTTCGGGTGCTTTGTCCTGGCCATTTTCTCCAAGGGATACACCTGTATAATTACAGTCTCGGTGGCTCACAGACTGAAACTGGGCGGAGAGAGAAGACTGCAAAGGCACAAAAAGCAGTTAGCATGCGGTTTCTGATAGAGCTAGCACTTGGGCTGCAGTGCAAGAATTGCTTTGTGTTTTGGGACCAGAGATGGGTGAGTGAAGGCTGGAGAGTTGTTCAGGCAGTGTGATTTAACCTCTTTTCCTTCTTACTATATTATTTGCAAATGGCTTACAATTTTTTTTTTCTTTAAATAAAACTATTTGCTATTCATCCTTGTGCCAGTACCCTATGAGAATAAATGTCGGCCTTTAAAGACAAACGAGAGGTTTTCTGAAATCTGAAAGAGATTGTTACCAGTAAGCAACTGTAAGACCAAGTGAGAAAGGACGGGATGTGGCCCTTAGTCCGTTCATGGTGATGACAGCTCACCCATTACGGTTTTGGAGGAGGTGGGCTACACAGGGCCACGCTTTGTGGCAACATGAGCCGATGTTAACCTGGTACTACTGTAGTCCTCCCTGGTTACCTGTCCGTGTGTCCATCTCCTCCAGATGCACTGCTCTTCCTACGCTGTAGGCAGAGAGGGTAGGAGAGAGCATCCGTCTGGAAAAGGGAGAGGGCAGCGTTGCAGATGTCACGCCTTGGCATACTTGGATAATTCTACCTCAATCCCCATCTTTTCAGAAGATGTTGCCTGAAAAATTGTTCTCAAGGATATCACCCCAGGGTTTTTTTTCATCCCATTGCCAGGGAGAAGCTGTTAGCAAAGGCCACTTGCCCTTTCGAATCTAAAATCGATGTGCCCCTTGTCACCAGTGCCGGCTGTGGGTTGCCTGTTGTCTGACCTATGGTTTTATCATGCCTTTCTCTGCTGATGACCAGAGGCAGTGGTGACTTCCTGCAGCATGAAGCAGCTCTGCACATGGTGGGGCTGAGTCACCGTGGTGTTGCAGAGGCTCTTCAGCAGCTCCCTCCTCACCCACACTGAGGTGAGTCAGAGTGCTCGCAGTTGTACATCTGCTATAGCCAAGCCACAAGCCCTCCTGGCCCATCCATGTGTCCTGTGCAGCTCGTGGGCCGTGCTGGTGGGAAGAGCGCTGGGGGCTCTAACTCCCTCTGCCATCCCATCTGAGCTGTCAGTGCTGCTGGGATCTTCCTAAATCTTTCCAGCCACACCAAGATACATGATGGAGCCCTGTCCTCCCTAAATCTCAGCCATTTTGGTCAGCTGTCATGGACAATTAATTTTGGTATGGAACAGTCTGGAGCTCTGTTGTCTTTTGCAGGGTATTTCTAGGTTTCTCAACACTGTAAAAATAAGGAAAGCCTTTCAGGACTAATGGTTCTCTGCGGACAGTCATGTGAGGATCTGCGATGTGCCATTGTCTACCTGTGTCTTGACTCCAGAAACATCTTCCGTTCTGCTTTGCTCCCTGGGTTCTTCCAGGCACATCTGTTTCCGGATGAAGAGACATAAATGTCATGCACCAGTTCAAGTATCATATAACTGTAGTGAATTAATTCACTGATGTTTACACGCAGCTTTTTTTTTTTGGCAAAACCAAAGATGCGCTTGCAGAAGGGCCTCCCAGATCTTCATGTACTCTGTGGAATGAGTCTGCTTTTCCCTGTGAAGGCTTGTTCAGGTTTTCCTTCTTTCAAAGGAGAGTCCCAAAGAACTGCACCACAGGGGGAACATGTGGAGAGTGAGGGAGAGAAAATTAATCACTTTTAAAGAAAAATAATTTTGTTATTCCAAAACCTGCTTGGGAGATGTTATTCAATTCAACTCTGGTATTATACTGTGGTATTGTGGTGTTCTCTTAGCATACCAAAAATGTTGGTTTGAAAGTCCTTTTCTTGAGCTTGGCCTTTGTCACTAGGAACAGCCAATATAGCTTTTGTAGTTCTTATTCCCTTGGTTAATATTCGAAAAGGTTTCCAACAGGTTTTCTGAATAACTCAGTGAGAGACCTTATAGAAGAATGATTTCCCCACCACCACCCCAAAGTAGGCAGATTTTGCACAACTACACTCATCCTCTCATGGATTTCAGTCATGCATGCTCTCATACCTATGCACTTGCAAGTGTCAAGCTGTGTGTCCATGTAGTCTGGCCAGGATCACTTGTGTGACAGAGGACAAGAAGCAGTGGCTGCTGCATCCTCATCACATCCCTGAGGTTGATCTTGGCAAGCAACAACAAACCAGTAGTCTTGATATTTTATTACTCCAGTCCTGTTCTTTATCTTCTTGATACCTTATCTGTAGGTCACGTTGTTCCTCCTCCTTTTGTTACTTGAATGACATCACAGGTAGGGTGTGACCAGCACAAAGGACATGTGCCATTTTTTTAACCTGTGCTGTGCCTGCCCTTCTGGTGCCCACTCGCTCTAGCACATGGATATGTTTTTTTTTCATCACCAGTCTTAATACTTNCACGCTTTGTGGCAACATGAGCCGATGTTAACCTGGTACTACTGTAGTCCTCCCTGGTTACCTGTCCGTGTGTCCACCTCCTCCAGATGCACTGCTCTTCCTACGCTGTAGGCAGAGAGGGTAGGAGAGAGCATCCGTCTGGATGATATTTTATGACTCCAGTCCTG
Source organism: Pampusana beccarii (assembly GCA_013399365.1). Taxonomy (NCBI): domain Eukaryota; kingdom Metazoa; phylum Chordata; class Aves; order Columbiformes; family Columbidae; genus Pampusana; species Pampusana beccarii. The sequence continues at coordinate 464,089 of VWYH01008684.1, forward strand.
TTCTTCATCTTCTTGATACCTTATCTGTAGGTCACGTTGTTCCTCCTCCTTTTGTTACTTGAATGACATCACAGGTAGGGTGTGACTGGCACAAAGGACATGTGCCATTTTTTCAACCTGTGCTGTGCCTGCCTTTCTGGTGCCCACTCGCTCTAGCACATGGATATGGTTTTTTTTTATCACCAGTCTTAATACTTCTGGTATAAATCACTGCCTGCAGACTCATGGAGTAAAGGATCTGGCCCCAGTGCTGTTCCTTCTGTGTCAGAATGCGTCTCTGTGCATCCTTCATGTTAGTAGTGGGGTTACTTTGAGTGCATCAAACAGCCCTCAAAAAGGCTCAAATCCCTTGTAAGAAGTGGCATAGCTCACATCAGCTCTCCTTGTGGCAGCTTTGCAGGCTGCTAGGCTGCTGAAAATGGATTGGGTCACTTCTATAGAGGAAGGACATACGGGAGATTGGGTCCGAAAGGAGGATTTCTGCACTTTATTTCTGCCTTTCCCAGCCTGAGGCATGTGCCATGCGATGAGCCTCGTGTGTTCAGCGTCTCACGTCAGCGATGCCCTCAGGGGCTGGGTCTACATCCTGCATGTGGTGGGGCCGTTGCCTTCAGGCTGGCTCACGTGTGCAGCGTGTGCGGAGCGGTTCTGCCACGGTGGTTGGCTGCATCCCGCTTCTGCGCTTGTGGTGCCCACCGTTACCGGGTGTCTACTGATGGTGAGGATGTCTGTGCCACGTGTCCTGGGCACAGCTGATTTTGCTGCCCAAGTACTACAGGGTGGCTTTGCGTACAGGTTTCAGCTCGCCCGTGTGATCCTTTTCCTGGGACTTACAGAAAAAAGGCATCTGTGTTGGGTCTGCTGCTCTGACTGTGCTGCCTAGAGTAGAAATGCTGGGCAAGGAAGCAAAATCCTTTCCACACCTGTCTCACTGCACACACAGAATTTTCCAAGTAGAGAAAAGGGATGTATGTGAGTTTTTAAATACTGATGGTAATTTCCATGATTTGTGTGTATGACAAGTGTTTGTTCCATGCTCCACAAAGTAGTCGAGGTAGAAACATTTTCAGTGAGTGGGGGTGCTAGATCTTTCTTACTGGATTTGCCACAGGTGGATAAAGCTGATCTCTGTCTTATAGTGGTTTAGTCTAAGTGGGTACTTATTCACATGAACCAGGTGGAAATTGTTGTGGTTGCAGAGGCCTTGTGCCTGGGTGCACCATGGCAGTGGTGTGAGCATCAGCAGGGTGCAGGGCGCCTTTCCTGCTGCTGGGGCAGAGGTGCTGCAGAGGGCGACTTCGCTGGCAGAGGTGGGGGAAAGGTTGGCTGCTAAATGCTTGCTAAAAACTGCAGTGCTGGATCTTTTGTCGTAAAAAATTGATTCTAGAGATGTTGGAAAATCAGTAGACTATCCTAATATGCAGGATGTTTCAACAGAGACGTGATATTTCAAATACACTGTCTGCTGATGTCACTTCAAAGTCATGCTCAGCCAGTGACAGCGAGGAGTTTAATTTTTTCTTCTCCAGCTTTTTTAGAAGAAAGGGCAAAAATTGATCTTATGTGTTGATAATCCAGAGAAGAAAATAGATGCTAAATAATCTCAGAAGTTGTTTACTTTCCATACAATGAATAACTGCTGCATATGGAGTTACATACTGTGCACCAGTGACTTAATAAAATATAGTTTTAATATTTGGATGCCTCTTTCTGACTTCATATAGAAGTTGTTCTCCTCTAGGTTGTTTTGTTGGTTCTTTTTTAATCTGATACTAACCTAAGCAAAACAATTGAAATGCCAAAGTCTTACCTATCTAATGCAGAGTTCTCATTTCTATAGCAACAAAACTTGTCCTTGTACTTCATGAAGGAATATTGGAGTGTAAGTAACTGGGACTTTAAAGATTAGAAAAACAAACAGAACCATATTATATTCGAAGATTGGGAAAATAACACGGAAGTGACCTCTTTGCATAGAATTTTTTAATTGCCTGGGCTTGGGATATTTCATTAGTAAGAATGAAACCATATTAATGTCATAAGGAGCTCTGCGTTTTAATCTTGTTTTCCTAATTAAAATGTAAAAGCCTTTTATAGCAAGTGAGAGTTTTTGAGGGTTTTTTCTCCCTGCTTCCTTTCCAAAGCTGCTGTGTTTATGATTAAGTTAATGAAAATTTGGGCTGCCTCACAACAGACACGTATTCCTTCTGTATTGGCAAAAATCCATCAACAGTTTTTGTCATCGGCTGAAAAGAAAGGCAAAGAAAACCCAGCGTGTGGTGTCTAATCCTACATTTGATCTGCAAGCTGGTTCCTGGTCGCTGTGTTACAGTGATAAACTCTGAACAAGCTACAGATGAGAGACTGAATGAAGGAGCAGCTGTCATCCTCCCTATTGTGTTATAGCTTTTCAATTACAATTTTAACAACCGCTAAATTCTAATTTAAAACAACCGTAGTAAAAAATCCCAAGGAAAAACAATAATGCTGACAGTGACATATCATGAATGTTTACAAACCTGTGTTTCTGTATTAGCGTGCCAATAAGTACTACACAACATCCGAGGCAGGTTTATTGTGCTTAATTATTCATCTGTAGAAGTGAATGTGGGCAAATGGGAAATATGAAATAAGGGCTTCTATTGCAATCTTACTGGCAAAATAATTGTTTGAATATATTTCCACAGAGCAGTCCAATTTTTCTGCTATTTCTTCTGTGATTTTTTTTTATGACTGTTTGTTTGTTTTTAAAGCTAGGATTCTGATAAATTCATCTTCGTTTCTGAGGGCTGAATAAAGGTAGCCAGAACTCAGGGTATAAGTAAACTTTTTTAATCTACTGAATTCACTTGTCACAAAGCAGCTGAGACAACCAATGATGCCAGTGATGGTAGTAAATTACCCCACAGCAAAAGAGAGGATGGAGGACAGGATAAGACAGGTGGAAGACTGGCTCCTTTGAAAGCTGATCAAGATTAGCTAATGCAAAAACAAAAAGCAAACCCACAATCAACCTACTCAGCAAAATCCAGCTTGAAACTGGCTGAGTTGTAACATATCAAACTGTGGGCAGGTGGCATCCTGTATGAGCTGTATCCTGCTGAGAGCTGCACTCTTCTCCCTCACATCAAACTGATGGGAAAGGCATGCAGCATCTCTGAGAAGTGTGAAAAGGCTCAACCTAAAATCGTTGGATTGTGTTTTACCCTACATTCCATTTAAAAAACAAATATCTTGCAGTTTGGTAAAGTGCTTCTGTGGGCCGTGACCGAAGGGAAGCCAACAATGAGGATACAGCAGGTCTGCAGGAAATGCAATAGGTGTATGGAAGTTGCAAAGTTTGCACCACAGTCATCTGTGAATGGGTTTCTTTATAGCTACTAGAGTATTTGAAGCATGAATGGAGGAGGAAACAAGATTTATGTGATTGTTCATAACCTTGCCCAAAGGTCTTGAAGTACATTAACTCCCTGAAAGTTTCATAAAGAGATGCTCTGTGGGCGCCTTTGCTGGTGGGGGGGCTAACACGTCTGCGTGTTCTCTGTGTTTCAGGGATAGAGCTCTGTCCTCCTGGGCACCGGTTCATGATCACCATGGTGGCGAGCTTCATCGAAATGGCGGGGCAGTTCCTCATGCCAGGGCTGGCTGCTCTCTGCAGGGACTGGCAGGTCCTCCAAGCAGTCATCATCTGTCCTTTCCTGCTGATGCTGCTTTACTGGGTGTAAGTATTTCTTCCTCCTGTCCAGTCAAAGACAACATGAGCTCCTAATGTTAGACTTGGGATGTGCTTCACTGTTGGGTAGTGTGTGTGGTTAACAATACCTGTGAGTCTCTCCCTTTGTTCTTTCATTCACCTTTTGCAAAGATTTTACTGTGAATTAAGAAATAATAGCTTTATAATTTGCTGTAGCAAGCACATAGGTTACATGCTGCCGCATGGTGGGAACTCAGGAGATGGTCATCTTTGGCTGAGCAGCAAGCTATACTAATACTTAGTTGTTATTCTGGCTGTCACTTCCCCTTTAAAGAGGAAAAAAATTATTGAGAGGGTGCATCTCAGCCTGGCTGTTGTCAGATTGTGGCTGCACAGCTAAATTTTCCCTGAAAACCTGTATTGTGGTTCTGGGCTGTCACTATTGGTTTCTTTATTCTGAGTTAGCCAAGCTAGGTTAAAAATAACACGTGTCAGCTCTTGAACAAGTGCACTTGGACATCTTGTGTGTGCAAGGTAGCCAGCCCTCTACTAGACTGCCTGCTCAATTTTGCCTGAATTAGTGGATGCTGTGCCTGAACCCTGGGTGGCCGCTCTGCACTGGGCAGTGGTTTGGGATCATTCCCACAAGGAATTCCCTCCTCCCAGCTGCTCCCACTCCGCAGCGTTGGTACAGCTATCCTGAGAGAAGCAGGGTGGCTTTCACCATGGGGCTGGTGCCAGATCCATCACCATCAGGACTTTTTATAAACCTCCCAAACTATCTTTCTTTGCTGTTTTGTCTTAGTGACATGCAGTGGCAGCATGACACAATGCCAGCTTATGAGAGCAGTGCTGTACAAAACCGTAACAGTAAGAACATGCTAGCTGGTTCTTTTTAAATATAATACTAACAAGATCAGATGTTTAGTTGCTGTATACTGAAAAAGTGGAAGAAAAAAGGCCACTGCATTGTGCAGAACCAAGTTTTTTGTGTACTGTGGGGAGCCCAGATGCTACTTGTAATGCCTGACAAGGTGCAGCATGTAAAAACTTTTAAAACTATATAACAATTTTTAATAGTTGTGTATTTTTCTATTAACGCGTGATGGCCTTACAGACTTCTCCTGTGTTCATGACAGTAGCCCTTCGTGAGGATTTCTTCCATTATCCCTGAGGTAGACATATCGCAGCTTGGGTTGAGGCCAAAATGCAGCACACTGGGAAATGTTACAAGTCCCTTACAAGATAATGCGTTTTTCTTTCCTCCCCACCCCTGTTTTCCAACTTGCAACATCTAAATACTCTCATGGTGTTGGTGTTAATCTTGATGATGAATAAGCTTAGAGTGTTCTTGTTAATGTACAATACTGTTCTCCCAAACCTGCCGTATGTTATACGCATGTAAATGGAAACATGTGCAGGTCTATTCCAAAACCACCTATTGGGATGCCTGCCACCTGGAAAGCATTATATCCACCGCTGGATAGAGCCCAATATTAAATATAACATTTAGAGATATTTGTGTCCAAAAGGACAGTACGATAGTATGAAGATGTTTAACGAACACAATAGGTGACATGGGCAGCAGTAACACCTCAGCAGTCTTCTGGAGGTCTTGTACATTCCAGTTGAGATGTTGTCCCTGAGTGACATTGAAAGCAATAGGAAATGCAAATGTTTATTTCCTAATCTCGAAGAGTTTGGGGGCTTTTTGGCTGTACAGGACAGGCAGACCTTGCAAATAGATCCCCCTTATATAATGTGTTATATGACAGCTTGATAAATAGTGGTAACAGCCAAAGTAGCAGGATTTGCATTGCCCAGGGTTTTTGCATTTGCAGAAACGGACTCTGGTTAAGATGCCTGTTTAATTATACTGACAGTACAGTCTGCACTTTTCTCTTAGGCTTTAGTCTTCCATCTGTTGCATATTCTATGTAAACTGCTAGCATTTTATTACCTCTTCACTTTCTTTTGCTCTTTCCCCAGCATTGTGTTGGGGAAGATAATAAATTGTGGACCCTCAGCAAATATTACAGGTGAAGGAAGAAATAAAACTGATTTGTAATAAAAGAGCTGGAAAATCACACTGCTTGTTAATTCTCCATCGTGTACTCAAAGCAGTGAGTTCAATAACAGACACTGTGATAGCCCCTACGCTGCCTCCTCCATGCTCTCTTCCCTCTCCTGCTGTGAGACAGCTGTTTGCCACCCCATGCTGTGACTTAGCCCTCTCCTACCAAAAAGGCCAACAGCATCCTGGCTTGTATCAGGAACAGTGCGCCCAGTAGGATTATGGAAGTGATTATTCCCCTGTACTTGGCACTGGTGAGGCCCCACATCAAATCCTGAGTTCAGTTTTGGGCCGCTCACCACAAGAAAGACATTGAGGTACTGGAGAGAGTTCAGAGGAGGGCAACAAAGCTGGTGAGGGGCCTGGAGCACAAGTCAGGTGAGGAGCAGCTGAGGGAACTGGAGCTGTTTGGCCTGGAGAAAAGGAGGCTGAGAGGAGACCTGATCGCTGTCTACAGCTACCTGAAAGGAGGGTGTAGCACGGAGGACATTGGTCTCTTCCCCTGAGTAGCAAGTGATAGGACAGGAGTAAGTGGCCTCAAGTTGCACCAAGGGACGTTTAGATTGGATATTAAGAAAAATTTCTTCCCAGAAAGGGTTGTCAGGCGTTGGAAAAGGCTGCCCAGGGAAGTGGTGGTGTCACTATCGCTGGAGGTGTTTAAAAGATGCATGGATGAGGTTCTTAGGGACATGGTTTAGAGGTGGATTTGGCAGTGTTAGGTTAACGGTTGGACTTCATCATCTTGAAGGTCTTTTCCAACCCAAATAATTCTATAGATATGCTCTGCTCCCGGCCACATACACATGTCAGGCTATGCCATCCCCAGGAGGCAAGTGGCAGAGCAGAGTGAGGAGCTGGGTGTGGACAGGGGGTAAGGAAGAAGCAGATTTATCTAGGAAGAATGGGCTGGTGGACTGGGACACCTGCGAATCCGATAGATGCCTTTGCTGAGCTGTCAGGTCGTTCTGGAAGGGCAGAGAGTCACCCACATAAGCCAGGCCTGAGCACAAGGGTTGGTGACAGGCATATCAAAATAAGTTAATAGAGGCTAGGCTCCTTTCAAAGTGTATGTGTGTGTTAGAGCCATGAGGGAAGGGGAGCTCCAGTTATATAAAGGCATTATTTCCTCTCCCTTCCTCCTGACAGGACCATGCCATGAAGTTCAGCAAAGGTATCAATAATCTGAAATAAACTCCTGCTTCACTCTAACCAAAACCAAAGAACTGGGAAGGGGTGGCCAGTTCTTTTCTAGTGCTGTTAGATAGGATTTACCCTTACCAAGACGTAAGGTTGTAATAACTGGACTTTTCATCCTGGGGCAGACCCCAAATCGGCATGCTACACCTTTTCCATGGCATGGGTTTGTTCTGCATCTGGACGAGATAACAGTTCTCCTTCCAGCTCTGCACGGTACCTGCCTGACCTTTTTCTGTTTGTCAAGGATTCTTCTCTGCTCTTAGGATTTCTCAGGCTTAGGATCTTTTTTCCCCGGTGTCACTTCCACCCTTCCCCCCCTCCTCTCCCAAACAGCAGCCATGTAACAGGAGATTAATGTTTCCCCCTACCCACCCACCATCCTTCTTTTCTTTGACTGCAGAAGGCTGGTCCTTTCCTTGCTGACGGAGGAGGTAGAAGATGATCAACTAGGTGTCTGCAGTCTGCTCAGGCTGGCGGTGTGGCAGACTGACCACCCTCAGCAGAAACTGTCTCAGCTTCATTCAATTAGTATTTAATGCCATGTGACAAAGCGCAAGGTTGTGACCAAATTTCTGTGCAGAAGTCCACAGGGGCCGGGGGGATGGCACTTTTCTTCTTGGCTTTTGAGTTGGTGATGGTTCTTGGTTTGGGAACAAAAGCTGCAACAGTAGGTGCATACAAATGACCCTTGGCAGCAGCAAGGTCCATGCTCCACAGGTGAGCTTGTGCACTTGCACAGAGATGGGACGGCTAGCGCTTCCCCTTGCTGACCCTGCTAACCTGGGCTCAAAGTAGCCCAGGAGCTTTTTTAAAAGATCCCTAAATGAACCTCCCACTAAGTAATGGAGCAGCTGAAAAACATGAAGCTTCAGTGTTTCCGGTTTGAGAAACCTGTAGGAGCTGGAAGGCAGAGGCAGCGTTTGTCCCCGCGGTGCCCCTCACTGTGGCTCTCTTCCTTCCCACAGGAGCAGGTGCTCCCCGCAGGGCTTGTCGTTTGGGACCTGTAACCTGTCAGCGGACCATTAAAATCCTGCACCTTTTAGCGCAGTGGCTGAGGCTGTCCCCAGAGCCACATGTGGGGAGATTTTGTGTTCAGAGAATTCTTAATTTTTCAAAACATGTATTTGCAGTACAGGACTTTCTGCAAGAGGATATGCCAAAGCATCCATGCACCACTAGTGATAGTAAATAAGCTGTCAAGCTGAATAGTTGTCATCATGGCTGTTATATATTTTTATTGCCTGATGTGATTTGGATTGCAGTCTGCCTGACTTCTCTTTTCTTCTTCAGAAAAATAACACTTTCTCTATCTGGGATGGAGGTTTCACTAAGCTGTCTTCCAAATTGCATCAGCCTTAAAAGATACTACTATAATGGTGCAATTGCTTGGTCTACTGCTTAGAAGTATAAGAACTGAGGCAGCATACACCACACAGATCAGTGCTTTGTGAAGGAAATTTGAGGTTTATTATATATTTGAAGTTAAAAGTAGTTGTTAAATTTGTTCTTAGAAAGGCCTTTTGGAAGATTAGTGAAAATTAGGCCTAAACTAGAATGAAAAATATGCTTGGAGTCAGATCTGAAAGTTCTCGTATCTATAGAAGCATGGGAGGTTTTGTTCCTTTGTTTTAAGACCTATATATTTATTTTGGTTTTGAATTAAAATAAACTCATCTGAAACTTTAAAAAAAAAAGGAAGAATTATCAGATAATCTAATGACTCGTGAATACAAGCACTTGAAAGAAACTTGACAGAAAATAATTTTTTTGTTTTGTAACTCTGTGTGAATGTGTATATTTTTAAGGCAACTCAACCAACACAATATTGATTGTCATTACTAGAGGAAATTTTTGAGCAACAACTGATATTGTCTGGAGCATACACAATACTGATCTGTATAAAAGAATGGCTTAAAGTCTGTGTATGTGGGAGAAGACTTCTGATATGTTTAAAAATTTAAAAACTCTATTTCATTAAAATCCTAAAAAGTAGTTCTTCTCTTTCTCTTTCTCTCTTCCTCTCTCTATCCTTACAAGAGAATCCAAATCATTTCTGTCAGCTGTTATTCTTCTTTGGTCTGAATTACCATGTGTTAACTGCACGTCTCATTCATTGCCTGCTTGGCAGCAAAAGTCTGTTGCAGACAGTGCTGCCTCCTTCTCAGAGTTCTTTCAAAATTGTATTAACAGGCAGAACACCTCTAATATGTTGCAAAATTCTAATATGTCCTATTTCTAGGTGATAGGATAGCTCCTATATCATTTGTGAATCAGTGTAAAAGAAAAATTGATTGATTTGCACATTCTGAATCTGTGTTCCCTCTTTCATAAGCGATTCTTCTGCTTTTTGAAAACAATTAAGTAGCTCATGAATGGTTAAATGGGCAGCTAAACACTATCGGTTCTTCCTCTGACAGAAACTTGGAAGTGATCTTAACCTGTTTTCCATCTTTGAAGTATTTTCCCAGAGTCCCTTCGGTGGCTGATGGCTACACAGCAGTTTGAGGCATCTAAGGAACTGATCCTTCAGTTCACGCACAAGAACAGGATGAACACGGAAAGCGACATCAAAGGAGTGGTGCCCGGTGAGTAGGACAGACAGACAACTGCAAATCCCTCCGCTCAGACGAAGTTGCTCGCTCTTTGCTAAAGGTTGCACGCGGCATTGCTACCCAGAATTAAATAATCTATTTACTGCCTGTAAAATCATCCCATCCATTCATTCATTTTGCTTTTCTTGAAAGATGATTCCTAACTCCAGCACCTGTTAAACATCCCTAGTAAATATAGTCTCACCTTGCAGTGTCCCACGTCTTTAGAGACATCTCTTGAAGAATTTTGCCATGGCTACAGAGTGCGCCTTCAGCCTTGGGTGTCTCTGGAAACTGTTGCAGGGGAGCTGCTGGCAGAGGTCCTGCCCATCACGCAACACTTACTCTGTTGGTTTGGAGAAGCGGCAGCACTCAAACCCCAAATGCTAAAGCACCAGCCCTGTGACAGATATAAACCACATTACAGTTTCTCTTTAAAGCATTGCTCCAAGAGCCTTTTTGCTTTATTCTCCTGCATCATCTGAAAGATGCTGCTCTGGGGGCGGAGGGACTGCAAGCAGCAGCAGTAGGGTGCAGTTTTTAGTTGAGTCTAAATTATTGGTTCCTTGGTTTACTGTTGCTTTTAGAAAGAGCTGACAAGTCTCATCACCGGAATTGTTACTGAAAAAGCTATGCTCGTCTCTCACAAGATGCTTTGCAGAAGAGACTCTGCATGTGTGTGGCTCTAATAAAGGTGTAGAGTTTCTGGATCTTCATCTCACCAGTGCACCTGTTAGATTTGGTTCAGACACCCCCTTCCTTCTCACAGGCCTGACAGTGCCCATAAATACCTGGTTTGCACTGTCACTTGCAATCTGTATCAGGCCACCCACTAGCCAGAAAACAGTGGAAATGTTTCTTTTTTTCCCCCACTTTTTCAAACGCTACTTGCTCTGACCCCAGGGGCCACGGGGAGCCATCACCCAGCAGCTCTGCTCATGCATGGGGGTGATGATGCTTCCTACACGTGGCTGATATTCGCTCCCAAAGGTCTCTGGGGTAACTGCAGCTTCAGTCAATGCCAAACACATTGGTCAGCACTGGAACAGACTTCATCCAGAACAGAAAAATGTCACTGTTAACATCAGTGCCTAACGAATGAAGCAGTCTTCATCAGTGAGGGGTGAAAAAGCCCAGTTTGGGTCTGTGGTATTCATACTCAGGTCACTGCTGTGATTTCTGGGGCAGCTGGCACACTGGTGTTAATTAGCTTGTTTGCACGTAATTGTGTGTCTGGGGTCACAGTTCCTGAATCTGCACCACACACGACATGGCTTTGCAATGTAAATGCCATTTTTTCTGGCAAAGTTCTGAAAAGCATAGGGGTATGTAAACAGCCTTTAACCTGGTTGAACTTCATCCTGGCCACCTTTTTGTTGCACACCTTCCACAGAGTAAATGATGGATCTTGGAGAAAACCTATCTCTGAGCCAACAAAAAAATCTTGCAAGTGGACTTGGAGTTTCCCAACCAACTCTAAATTTGGCTTTTCTCAGCTAGTCAGCTTCTTGAATTTGGAGATAAAATGTATTTTAAGGGAAAGGAAAAAGAAATTACCTGAGTTTCCTTTAAGGAAAATGATAAAGATGCTACTGTGTGCTAGAGGGATTTATTTAAGCCATGTATAATGATGTTGTCCATGGAGGAGTGCGAAATATCAAAATGGTTTTATGACTATTATTTGTGACTGATTACTCTTTCCAGCAGTTTTATGGTAGGGGTATGCTCCTGTTTAAGGAGAGACTTTCATGTGGAAAACGATGTTATTACACATCTTGATACTATGGATTCTCTGCCTGCAAATACACTTAGATGTAACAGTTGATAGTACATTACCCTTTGCAAACTTCGAGTGATACAGACCATGGTCATTTCTACCTCCTTGCTGATGCTGCATTTGTTTGGGATATTGTTGTGGCTTTTTACTATTTCTTCCCTTGTATTTTCTCTTTAAAGTCTATCTGCAGACCCACATGCTAAGGCTTTCCTGACCCAGCTCTGGAGGGATGCTTAATTTCTGTAGAGAGAGTAAGAGAGGAGCAGTATCGAAAGGATGAAACGAGCTCAGCTAAGAATGTTGAAAGGCAGGACCTTCTCTCCCATTCTGGGTATATCGGAATGTTGAGAGTTTGAGGGAAGACAGGAGAAAAGTAGAAATCCTGAATGAAGAATGTGATCAAACTGCAGTCTGTGTGTCTCCCAGTGGGTCAGTAAGCAGAAGAAAGCATTTATCTACTTTTGTGCGTTATAGTCACATATCCGCTGTTGCTGTAGCAGGGGGTGGGTAAAAAGCCGGCACTTCCCTGGGAGAAAGGATGACATTGAGCCTGATGCAGATATTCCCTATTTCCTATTGACTCCCATTGTTGAGCTTTCCTACCTGTGTGGAGGGGGTTTTGTTTGTACTTCGTTTTATTCTTTGTTTTTCCCCCTGAAAGGGCTGGAAACAGTTTTGCTCTAGTTAGGGGCCATTGTGTTGTTGGTTATTATTCCCCACTGTGTTGTCGTAACAGCTTCCTGTGATTGAATTACTGCCCATACATTTAGATGATAAACAGCTCACTTGTGGTCCCTTCCAGCTGGAAGCCCACTGTAATTTTACTTATACGTACCAGTCAAATTAGTGTATCCTGTATAACAGATCGTTACAGGAGTTACAGTAGTTTCATATGTACCCATGTTGGCAGCTGATACGAGTTTCATAATACAAAGAAGTAGCATTCAAGTGGGTTAAGTATTTCTGGGATGGAAGAAAATGCAATTTTGAATTGCTGTCCAAGCAATGAACAGGCTTATTTTCCTTTCTGAAGAATCACACCATTCCCATTGCCTGCCGGAGGATTTTACTGGTGCATTTGGCTATGCTGCCCACAGTGGAAAGTGCCACTAACCTTCTGTGAGGCCTGTTTGCTCCACAGGGAGCTGGGCCGTGTGTTGGGTGGAAGAAAAGGAAGCAAAACCTAACTGCTGTTTTTGAATCAATCCATAGGGTGGGAGCAGTTTGCCAGTGCTCTTCTGGGAGATGTCTCTAAAGAGAACTACTAAATGTCTGGACTGTGGTCCAGCTGCAGCCGAAAGGCCTGGCAGCCGTGGTAACAACCCTCGTGTGGAGAAAATCATTGTGGGCAGCTGATGGGCAATGCTCAGCGAGCAAGATAGCACAGGAGTGTGCTTGCATGGAAATCAAATTAAAGTGAGACAAGCGATGTTAATAGGAGTTCAGAGTGGTGTAAATTATCATTGCCCTTATCTTCAGTAGCCTGTCCCAGGGGTGGTAACTTAGTGATGATGTTGGTTGCAAGACACAAGGAGAGCTGCTTCCTCAGCACCTTTTAAGTGGCTTTATTTTTGAGTAATCAGTATACCTTGCGATTTTTAGCAAGAATAATTTGCCTTCATAAAGATTTTTGGGTTTATGTGGTCATATTTTCTTCTTTAATGCTTAAGAAATCTAGGCGCGCTAATTAGACCTGGTTAAATCATCCCTAATATTCTGAGTCTCAAAATTTCACCGGTTGTCTCAACACTTTGACATTTTTAAGAAATAAAAGTTTAAATTCATTTTTCCATCAATGGAATTATTTTTATTGAACTGCATATTGAAACACCATTTGTAAAGCAGGTTTGGTGAATTTTGTTGACAAATATTTCCAAACATTGTCCAAAAAAGTCAGCTTCAATCATAAGCAAATGAAATATTTTGATAATATTAGTTTTGCATAGGTTTTTCACTGCCAGTTTCTGAAGAAACTTCCCCATCTCTTCCTTGCTCCCCTGTTGAATAAGAAATAAACGTAAGTTTCATTGCAGCCACAGGACAATTTTTTTGGCCTGAGTGAAATAAATGCTAAAGAATCACAGAGATTTGATTAAAGAACAGGAGAAAAGAGTGTTTAGGGGAATAGGAAATCCCAATGCACCAGCTGTCCTTACACCTTTTAAAGGTGAGCTGTATATCAGACGGCTTTCACTATTTTGGCAGGATGCATGTTTTTAATCCACGTGGGGTGCAGGGTCTGTTTGGCTGGAACAGAGGGACTGCCGCAAGCTGATCTCTGCTGCACCAGCGCCCAGCCCCGCCGGTGTGTTGGGTTGGGCTGGGAAATGCACCGCTCCAGAACCCGTATCGGCAGTTACCTGAGTGTCAGACTTGATGCTTCCATGGAAACCCACCTTTGTGTGGTTCTCCTTCTCTTCCCCTGTGGTAGGAAACGTTTGAGATGTTCCTTAGCAGGAAAAAAAGTATATGCTTGACCAGGCTGAGTAACAAAATCCCCCTTTTGCTCATCTCTCGATGGAAATTGGAGTGCTCCTGTGGACAGGTAGGTTATAGCTGTTCCTTTCCAAGGTTCTTTTCTAAGCTTGGAGAAATAATATTGACACAATTACAAAAGTGGTCAGCAAAGATAAAGCATCTAAACAGATGCAAAGACTTTAATGTGTAGGGAGGAAGAAGGGATACACTGGTGACAAGTACTTTGTGTGTGTATGTGCGTGGATTGCAGTTAGGAAAGCTGTAGTTTTCAGGAGCTTTCCTTTTAATGAAAAAAAAATCATTTACCTTTCTTGCTACTGAGCAACATTCTGCCATGACTTTTCTTTTATACATAAGCTAGTTTCCTGTTTTGTTTTGCTGTACTTTTTTTCTTTTTAACTAGGCCTGAGGCTTGGATCTATGTACTTGCATGTTTTGTTTTGTTTTTTTTCATTAGGTAAACAGCAGAAGTAAGGGTGAAAAAGCCTTATGTCTGAAAGTCAGTTTCTTTCCCTAATAGAAGAGATTAACCCTCCCTACAAAGCTTTCTTCATATCCTTAGGCAATCACACCTACAATTGTGCTACTGTCTTAAATCTTGTAGTGGATGAAGAGCCAGGTGTATTAGCTAGAGAAAGAAAGCAATTTCCATGGCCCCATAATATAGGTAATTCCATGTCTTGCCACCATGTATAAACCTGCCAGAGGTACTACTTTACTAGATCCCATTTCTTGGGTTTTTAATGATGTGAAATGTAAATATCCCGTGCAAGTCCCAGGGGCCAGTCAGGTAAATGTGAAAGATTTAATTAAAAAAGTTCAAGGTGCTACTCGAAAGCAGCCTTTAAGTCTTACAGAAGACTGTGTGTCAGCCACAGAGATTTCCATCTCACACAAAACCAGCCAGCGATTTCTGTTGCCCTCTTGTTAAATCGGCTTCCAGGAGGGGCTGGGTTTCTCTTGGTGGTCCTGTGTTGTTCAGGAGCAGGAACTGATGGAGTTGGTGCAACTCTTTCGGGACATGCAGTGTGTGATAAACAGTGAGTAACGAGAATAAAAACTGATCAGTGCAAGTCCTCTTCTGCTGGCTAGAGCTACAGGAATGGCAGGGGAGAGCCCAGGCATGCCCGGACTGTATGCTTGTCAAGGATAAAATAGGAGTGCTCTACGGAGGACATGCCTTTTGATGCCACTGGGAAAAGCCAAATATACAATAAAATAAAATAAAAGATGCTTTTAAAAAAACAAATAAACAGCAAAAAAACCCCACCAGACACCAGGAGGAGTTGTCAGGTTCCATTGAAGCTTGAACGATTCTTTCCAGCCAAGTCCTATGCAGACTCTCGCTGACCGTACTCCAGCCTGTGCAGTGGCTTTGCACCCAGTTGGCACACTGGCTCTTTGTCCGCGGTGCCACCTTTCCTCCCAGATGAGGTGGCTTTACTGGGCAAGAGCTGCGTGCAGAGGGCTGGCAGTGAGCCCTGGCACTGCCAGTGCTCCCCTGGCCCACGGGCACCTGGGGCAGAGGATGGATGAGTCTGGGTATGGAGGAGAGGGCTTAGGAGAGACCTTGGGAACCAAGGGGAGTCAGAGAGCAATAAAAGGGGACCAGTGGATAGAGAAGAGAGGAAATAAAAGAGTGAAAAGGGTTGTGGGAGCNACCCGTATCGGCAGTTACCTGAGTGTCAGACTTGATGCTTCCATGGAAACCCACCTTTGTGTGGTTCTCCTTCTCTTCCCCTGTGGTAGGAAACGTTTGAGATGTTCCTTAGCAGGAAAAAAAATATATGCTTGACCAGGCTGAGTAACAAAATCCCCCTTTTGCTCATCTCTCGATGGAAATTGGAGTGCTCCTGTGGACAGGTAGGTTATAGCTGTTCCTTTCCAAGGTTCTTTTCTAAGCTTGGAGAAATAATATTGACACAATTACAAAAGTGGTCAGCAAAGATAAAGCATCTAAACAGATGCAAAGACTTTAATGTGTAGGGAGGAAGAAGGGATACACTGGTGACAAGTACTTTGTGTGTGTATGTGCGTGGATTGCAGCTAGGAAAGCTGTAGTTTTCAGGAGCTTTCCTTTTAATGGAAAAAAAAAAATCATTTACCTTTCTTGCTACTGAGCAACATTCTGCCATGACTTTTCTTTTATACATAAGCTAGTTTCCTGTTTTGTTTTGCTGTACTTTTTTTCTTTTTAACTAGGCCTGAGGCTTGGATCTATGTACTTGCATGTTTTGTTTTGTTTTTTTTCATTAGGTAAACAGCAGAAGTAAAGGTGAAAAAGCCTTATGTCTGAAAGTCAGTTTCTTTCCCTAATAGAAGAGATTAACCCTCCCTACAAAGCTTTCTTCATATCCTTAGGCAATCACACCTACAATTATGCTCCTGTCTTAAATCTTGTAGTGGATGAAGAGCCAGGTGTATTAGCTAGAGAAAGAAAGCAATTTCCATGGCCCCATAATATAGGTAATTCCATGTCTTGCCACCATGTATAAACCTGCCAGAGGTACTACTTTACTAGATCCCATTTCTTGGGTTTTTAATGATGTGAAATGTAAATATCCCGTGCAAGTCCCAGGGGCCAGTCAGGTAAATGTGAAAGATTTAATTAAAAAAGTTCAAGGTGCTACTCGAAAGCAGCCTTTAAGTCTTACAGAAGACTGTGTGTCAGCCACAGAGATTTCCATCTCACACAAAACCAGCCAGCGATTTCTGTTGCCCTCTTGTTAAATCGGCTTCCAGGAGGGGCTGGGTTTCTCTTGGTGGTCCTGTGTTGTTCAGGAGCAGGAACTGATGGAGTTGGTGCAACTCTTTCGGGACATGCAGTGTGTGATAAACAGTGAGTAACGAGAATAAAAACTGATCAGTGCAAGTCCTCTTCTGCTGGCTAGAGCTACAGGAATGGCAGGGGAGAGCCCAGGCATGCCCGGACTGTATGCTTGTCAAGGATAAAATAGGAGTGCTCTACGGAGGACATGCCTTTTGATGCCACTGGGAAAAGCCAAATATACAATAAAATAAAATAAAAGATGCTTTTAAAAAAACAAATAAACAGCAAAAAAACCCCACCAGACACCAGGAGGAGTTGTCAGGTTCCATTTAAGCTTGAACGATTCTTTCCAGCCAAGTCCTATGCAGACTCTCGCTGACCGTACTCCAGCCTGTGCAGTGGCTTTGCACCCAGTTGGCACACTGGCTCTTTGTCCGCGGTGCCACCTTTCCTCCCAGATGAGGTGGCTTTACTGGGCAAGAGCTGCGTGCAGAGGGCTGGCAGTGAGCCCTGGCACTGCCAGTGCTCCCCTGGCCCACGGGCACCTGGGGCAGAGGATGGATGAGTCTGGGTATGGAGGAGAGGGCTTAGGAGAGACCTTGGGAACCAAGGGGAGGCAGAGAGCAATAAAAGGGGACCAGTGGATAGAGAAGAGAGGAAATAAAAGAGTGAAAAGGGTTGTGGGAGCAAAGGATAAAAATAGACTTTGAGAGGAAAAGGCAGCAAAGGACTGGAAGCAATTACCGGCTGTACAGGAAGAGGACAGGAGAGCTGGAGCATGGAGACCCAACAGGTTGTGACCATTCGCTTCCCCCTCCCTCCAGAACGAGCTATCGAGCCTAAGGATTCAGTCTCAACACTCTTCTCCTGTGAAATCTATTCCTAAAACGTGCGCTTCTCTCCTCCATGCTGCCCAACTCACCTGCTCTGCCTGCTGAGATTTCCTCCACAGCTCTGGCAGTAGATAGCAGCAATGCATGTGTAGGTATCCAAAACCTCCTGGTGGCCCAGATATGGCTCCACATGGTGATGTTTGAGGTATTCTTTGGTTTTCTGGGTTTTTCATTTGTTTGTGTGGGTTTTTGTTTGGTTTGGTTGGTTTTAGACTTTTGTTTGGTTTTTTTGTTTGTTTTGTTTTTCGTTTTTTGAAATGTTGGTAATGTTAGAGGAATGTAAATGTTAACAAGTCACGCTCTGGGAAATGCAAGAAGTCAGGTTGCCTGGGCAACCCTTGCTTGGCCTCCTGACATGAAGGCGTGATGATACAGCCTTTAATAACATGATTACGACCTATTTTTTCCACAGGGCATAGGATGGACGAATCAGTGCATAGGATGGACGATGCTGTGGGAATGAAGCTGTTGTCTGTTCCTCATTTGTTGCAGAATTTGGAAGGTGTGTAGTGAATGAGGTAGAGGGTTGCAGAAGGAAAGAGGACAGTCTTGGGGAAATGAAGCTGAATGCCTCCTGAAGTGCTGTATTCATTTCCTGTGTCTGCCAGGGATGCCCTTGTACGCTGATGGAAATTTCCCTGGAACCAGGCTCTTCCAATACTGTCACTAATCGCAATTTCATCAGTGTCTCTCTCTAGCATGTAATTCTTGATTTGCAGAAAGCTGGAGCATTTATGCTGGCACCTACAAGGGGTATCACTGCATGATTTTTCTCATTCTGGACACAATTCCTCTGTATTTTCTCTCTCTGCCTGCAAAACAGGAATAATCTTTGTCCTTACAAGAAGGTGGTGGGGATGATTTCATTGGTATTTATGAAGTACATGAATATTCTGACAACACTGTAGGAATGTCTCTGAGGAAACCTACAGTTTTGTACTCACTGGGAGGTTTGCATAATAAGGCTGAGGGGCACAGTCTGACAGAGCAGAGCTATCATTAATAGCTGCCCATTTGCTGACTGCAGTGAGCATTTGGGGGGGGGCAAGCTAATGTGTGATCATCTAATTAGGAGCTGTATCATAACACATATGAGCAATTGAATATTGCAACAACCTTGTGTCTGGCTTTTCCTATCTTTTTTTGAATGTAATTAGAAATACAGGACTGAAACAAATTGTTGCAATCAGTTGTTTGCTATTAGAGTTATTGAGTTATACAGTTGCTCTCGTGAAATGAGGTTCATTTTAAATGCTGTTAGTATTTATGTCCCGCGCTTTTGTTGGAAGGCCATTCTAGCCTCCAAATTGCTCTTGTACTGGGGTACATTTTAGCCTTCAATTCAAATACGCTATAGCTCTCCAGGTTCTTAGTCTTTTTTTCTCTTCCCGTTTGCTCCTGTCTGTGGCTATCTTTATCTTAAATCTCTTTTTCTCTCTTCCCGTGCCATGTGAGCAGACAGCAGCCCCATTCCTTTGATGAGCTGAAGTTCTCCTCTGTCTCATCTCCTTTTATAAATAGGCTTGCCAAGGCTTTAGTTTTTCAAATATTGATGACCAGAATTGTGAAAGAGCACCAGTATTTCATTGTCTGACTTGCGAATACCACATGGACACAGACTGGTGCCTTATAGTCACTTGTCATCAAGTAGTATGTAGCCAAGTCCAATACAGCCAAGTCTTCTAGCAGAAGCATTTCCCACTAGTCCCTGAGTGTCTTACCTTGTGTTTTGCATTTTTTACTTGCTTTTGCCACACACAGTCTCAAGCTTACCCAGTACCTTCTGATTCCCATTTCTGTGCTGTGCCACTGGCAGTGCCTCACTTTGTCACCAGCAAACTTCATTGGCACATTCCTGAGGCTTATGCCAAGCTCCCTAGTGAGGTTATTAAACTAGGTTTCTTTTTCTGAGAATGAGACAAGTCATCCCACCACTAACCTCTTGCCATCCGCTTGTGATTTCCATTTTTCTACCCCTTACTGCTGTCTGCCCATCAATCAGCTTCTTACCCACCTCGTAATTTCTGTATGTGACTTGATAGCCTTCAATAATTCTTTATTATTAGGGTCTTCAAAAATGCAATGTATGAGGCTGCTAGTCCTCCATGATTAAAAAAAAAAAAAAAAAAAAAAAAAAAAAAAAAAAAAATAAAAAAAAAAAAAAAAAAAAAAAAAAAAGAAGAAGAAATGAGCACAAAGGGAGTTCATGGAGACAAAAATCCTGGAAAGTATAAATAACCCTGTATACTAGTAGCCCAGTGAGGCTGGGAGTAGGTTGCTTCAGCTCTGCATTTTGGACCAATCTACCTCCTGCTGCAGACCTGTCATGTTCTGGGGATTGATTGAGCCTCTGTGCTGGGCTTCCATAGCTCTTTGCATTTTCGAAGAGCTCCTGACAGTATCGTTTAGTAGCCGGAAAAATCCAGCAGAAGTCTATCACCACAGGACTCTTGTCATTTTAGACATCTCTTTTTGGTAGCTTGATTTGAGCTTTGTCTGTTTTGTCTTTGCCAAGTGATGCAGAGATAGGTTGCTTCATTTGAAGGTTTTACAGATACTTTCTGATTTTGAAAGCCGTGCTTCTGAAATGCAGAGGATCCCACGAGAATTCAGCAGCATTGGGAGTTGGGAGCTGGAAGCTGGTAGGGTTCCCCTCCCCACGAGACTTTTAGAGTCTCCCAATGAATAGCTTTAATTTCCACTGAGATATAAAGAGTTAGCTTGTTGACAGTTTTCCTACTGAGTCCCTGAATAGGAAGCCTGGAGTGTGTGTGGGCTACAGAGTATGGGAAAACTCATAATGGGCCTCTGAGTAAATGGGTGAAAATATTTTTATTTTCCACACTCGCCCTTCTGGTAAATCAGTCAGAACTGAAATGTTTGATGCAAATTCCTTCTGAACTGATGACTCCAGTGCAAAATTAAAGACTAAATTGGGGGTAGTGGGAGTTTTCCTGGTGTGCTTCCAGTACCTGAGAGAGCAGGAGTTTGCTTTCATGGGGTTTTTATAGGCATTGGCTTGACTTGCCTTTTAAGATCTTAATGTTGACCTATGAAGTCCAGACAGCCTAAGAGCTGTCACTCTCCTGACGTCTGTCACAGCCAGTCAGAGCAGGTCTTTTTGTGCAAGCAGGCTGACTCCAAATACAGCAAGCCGTGTAAATGAGAGCCAGTTCTGTAGCTGACCACTTTTTTGCAAGGCACATAGCTCATTTGTTGCTATCTGAACGATATTTTGATTATTGTAAATGACTGATTTTGTGGTAGTGATTGGTTGGGTTTTGGTTTTTTTGTGAACATCTGACTTATATATATATATAGAAATAAAGGATGGAGAAAGTTGTCAGAAAGATAGATGATGTTAGAGACCCGGGGAGAGTCATTCATCCGAAGCAGGTGACTTGGAGTTTTAACACATGGTAAAGGGATGGAGGAGTGAATAGCTGGTAGAGCCAGAAGGCTTTCAGTAAAAAGTCAGGTGCTGTTTGCACTCTTTACTGTAAGGTTTGAGGCCAGATTCTTTTCTTTTCTTTTTTTTCCCCTTTCTTTTATTTTTGTTTGTCTGTTTCATTTTTTCCTTTCCTTTTTGTTTCTTTTTTCTTTCTTTCTTTTTTTTCTTTAATCCTTCCAATGCAGCTACATCTGCAATCTCTTTTGGGACGTTTTTGTGTTATGCTGTTACGTATCAATGGAGTACAACCCCCATCAGCACAGAAGCAAGGGTCCACAGAAGGGAGACTGCTGCATGAGGCAGGGTAGAGAAGGGGTGAAAAACCCCTTGTGTGTGATCCTCACTGCACTTGAAGCAAAGGAGGTGCTCACCAGTTCACATAAGCCATGGACTATCCGTGACATGAGGCTAGAACAGCATTTCACTGGAAAACACAAGAATTAGTTGGGAAGGACTGATTTGTAAGAAAGGCTGAAAAGGGGGCCTGAGTGCACGTGAGAAGGATGTGTTACAATAAATAAAGAGCATAGGGATTGTAACAACCCCTAATGTGTGAACAAAGCAGGAGAGGAGGGCAAAATAATGTTTGGCTCCAAAAAGAGCTGTAACCAAGTGTTGCTTTTCCTAATTTTATTAAGTTGTGGCTCAATAAAGCACACATTGACAATAAAATCCACTTTTTCATCCCAAAGAAAAAAAAAAAAGTAAAAATGACTTTGAGAAACAAAAAACCCCCAAAATTAGAAAAATCCAAAGAACGTGGCATCAGAGACTGTCTTCTGCTGACAGAGGAGAAAAGGTTTCACTTCGACAGGCCAGATCTGGTCGTTCTTAGTCTGAGAGTGAACCCTTATGTCCACATAAAATCTGTGCAATGTGTGCTGCTTGGGTGGTGATTTTCATTGTTGTCCTTCAGCTGAAATAGTGAACAGCCACCAACAGCTCATCAAAACCTTGTGCTGTTTCTAGGGCTTGCTTTGACTTTTTTGATGTAGAAGGTTTAGCCTGGGCTCAATTACAGGCTTTAAAACTATACTTTATCTAGCTGCTTCAGTTGTTCTGAATTATTTTATTCCCACTTACTCCTTTCCAGAATCTTGCTACAAAAATCATTTTGACCTTGTTCTTTGAAATTAGGTACCATCTTTTTGCTGAGCCTGCTGAGTGCTCCTGTGGTACAAATATTAATTTGACTGATTTCCTCTTTTGCTCCACCTCTGTTTTTATGCTTTTGTGAGCTTCATGCTGTGTAGATTCTGTGGAGCAATTGATAGTATCAGGTGGTAAGGAAAGTAATATAGCAATATTCTGCTTAAGTACAATCATTAATGTAAAATACTCTTTGCTGTTTTTCTCAGAAGGAGTCCCTGTAGTTACTCTAGAGAGACCAGAAGTGACCTGTGAGCAGTGAACAGCTCATCTATTTGCATAAAAATAATGTTTCTTTGGTTTATTATTTTAATAGCACAATTTTCAAATTGCAGAAGACAAACGCATCTTTCATTTTATTTGTAAATGTGGGTGATTTATCTCTTTTATCTTTTTTTTTTTTTTNGCTTGCTTTTATTTTTTCCTGTCTTGCCTCTCTTAAAGGGATGGCTATTCAGAGCAGCACGGCAGAGGTCAGGGCAGGCCAGTGCGGACGACTGAGGACACCCAGGCTAATTGTGTATGCACAACAGGAACACGCACACGGTCCAGAACAGGGCCACGCTGCTGCCTTTGAACGCAGCCGGTCTAGAAAGCAGCAGGATGAGCCTTTGCCCTAAAAAACACTCAAAGTCTGTGCTCCTGGAGTGCAGAGTTCCTGTGATGCTGCTTTATAGATACAGCTTCTTCAGTTTTTACCATACATTATGCCCTTGCAGCTGTCTCACTGATTCAGTAACTTGGAAACAGTGGGGTTTTTGGCATGCCTAGGTAGGTGTTCATGCCCTAACCTAACGATATTTGGAAAGTAAAGCAGTGCCCTTCATTTTTGTCCCATTCGCATAAAAATATCGGATGCAATATTTGCAAGGCTTGTGTGTTACTATAGTATTTTAAAGAAAAGTTTGCTTGTAGCTGCCCAGCACGTTAAGGACGTGGTGAGGCTTTAGTTCTGAAACACAAAGACATCACAGATGATGATGCCCAAGTATTTTTCTTTAAGGAAATGTCTTCTGTTTAGGAAATCCCTCAGAACGATTTTAAATATTTGAAGGGAGGCGGGGGAAGAGAGGATGACCTGACACAGTATCCTGGACACTTCTTTCTGAAACCTGGATTTGAACAAACCTCAAAAGATTCCCATGCAAAATGGGTTTGAGCTCCAGTCTTTCCCATAACTTTTAAGGTGTGCATTGCAGAACTGCAACAGCTCTTGTAACAGAGCTAAAGGACCCTCTTTGAGAGCAATCCTGTAAATGCATAGTCCTGCCTGTGGGGCTTTAAAAATTAGAAATACCCTGAATTTGTTCAGGAAATTCTATGTCACACTTGCTGGGATCAAGCTTTGTACTACCCTAATTCTACATACATGTTTTAAACTGGGAGAAGGTTTGGGGTGTGAAGGAGTTCTTGGAGACTTCTTCAGTCCCAAAAAGGTTAAGGGAAGCTTGAAAGAAAAGGAGGAATCTGAAGCAGACTTTAGGCAGGTTATTTAGCATTTTTATAGCTGCTGTTAGTGAAATTTGTAGTGCTGTGCTCTCCAGAACATCCCTCAGAATATCTGTAGTTCACAAGGGAAGCTTCTGCTCCGTGTCCTCCCCTGTGAAATAATAATTTTCCTTTGGTTTGTTTCAGAGCTGGAAAAGGAGATCGCCAGGAGACCGAAGAAAGTCTGTATTGTTAAAGTGGTGGGAACCAGGAACCTATGGAAAAACATCGTAGTATTGTGTGTGAACTCGTAAGTCTGACCTCTTTCTATTTGAATAGTGGTGTGGCTGGTCACCTGGAAGCAGTAATAGGAAACGATGGAGGAGCTCGTCTGTTTCTTGGTGTGGAACCCTTACTAGTGTCTCAGATAAATGATCCTGGAAACACACAGCCTGTTGCAGGGAATTATTTTTTATGGCAAATGCGGAAGAACTCGTTGGCTGTTTCCTACAGCAGAACCATATGTCTTCTCAGGCATCGTGCTGCAAGTACATTGCTATCACCGGTGGTCTCACATGGCCACGTGCTGGTACATGCTCACGCATGCAGACATCTGCTCCTGGCACCCTGGGTGGCTTTTTTGAGATCATTAATGCCACAGGAGTGCAAGTTCAAGTTGTTTACCACTGCTATAGCTGTTTGCAGAAGGTGTTGCTTGCCAGTGAATACAATCTTGCTCCCCTGTGTAACGGCTGTCCTTTATAGTTCTTCGAAAGCAGATTACAAAGTGCTTTAGCTCTCCCAAATCATGTATGGGGCACGCAGGGAGAACGTGCAGGCTCACACAGAGCTGTGTGATGCCTGTGTCCTAAGGCTTCGACTTGGACATGCGTACGTGGGCAAAATGAGCCACCTGCCTGAGGGTTTTGCAGGTTTTACAGGCTTTGGGACCTTCTGTTCAGAACTGTGCACCTTGTAAAGAGGAAATAGGTGGGCTGCAAATTTAGCCTCTAACCAAACCAAACTTCCAGGAGGGCAGTGGATTTTCTGATTTTTTGGTCTTATAAAACGCCCATTGGAGTTCATGTCATGATTTTTTTCTCAAATTGTAGGTGGGGAGAAGACTGGAAATCCCCCATCTTCTGCTCTGTTTAGAATTACTTAGCTCTCTTGTGGCTTTTTCTTCACCACTTCAGGGCCCTACTATGCAACCTTCACTCCTGTTAACAGGCTCAGGGATCAGTCCATAACGCAGAGAGGACAGCCCCTGTGCTGGGTGGGAGGCACCCAGAGGCACGTGGACTCCAGGGGTCGGTCTCCAGCATTATCAGTTGCAGAACCAACTCTGGTTTTATGATATTCGTGTTTCTCTCCCACCTACCAGTTGGTGACTTCCTCTGTTCTGAAAAAACATTTTCCTCTTAGGCTGAGCTGGTAGCTTAAATAGCCAGTGTTAACTGTATTTGTGAAAAATGTTTATGTGGGGGATTCCCCCGTTGTCTCTCACCCTTTTTAATTACGCATATTTAGAAATTCCCTAAGCCAGAACTTGGTAGCCCAAAGAGTGACTTCTGGCAATAGCTCACGGAGGCTTTTTGCCACCCAAGTAGTACGTGAAGCAGATGTGTGTTTGAGGAAATATAATAGCTTTCATGTTTAAGGGATGGAAAAACAACTATAGAATGTTAGATCTATTATTCTTGTTAGGTAAGGCTATGCTGAATTTTTGTAGCATGGAACATGGGTAAGGAACCTTTTGCAGGGAATTATGAGACATCAATGGAGATAAATGTATTTAGTTTTAAAAGCAACTGTTCTGAGCTGCTCAGCAAGTTAAGATGATAGAGTAATTCTTGAAAAAGCAGGCTGGAAAGCAAAGTGCAGATCATACATTAATTTAGTTTATAGGTCATGGCCTAAATAACAGCTTCAGCAAGTGTGTTTGCATGCACAGAAGAGAAAGAGAGAAGGTACACACTGTTTAACTTTGCCCTCTTATTAAATATTGTTTTGCTGACTAATACTTCACTTACGGGAGGCGTCTGTTATAATCTAGATATCCAAAGCACATGACATTTTTGTACAACAGCAAGTACTTGTGCTGTGAGGGGGAGATGTTTCATATTGAGTATGTGTTTTTGAACTATAGCATTGATTCTTAAGATTTAAAGAGAAATTCCCCAGGCTGTCATGCACTCAGCAATTGCGTATTCCCCCAACTGTTTCTATGTTTATATTAATATCCAGTTTACACTGACAGTGCTTCAAATTCCTGGCATTCAGGAAGATAGAGGTGTATCAGTGTAATGTACCTGCCATTCATTTTTTGGAGACCTGGATCCATGCCTGCTGCTCTGTCAGTCACAATTAATTTATGACATGAGGTTTGTCTGATCTAAATGCCAGAGGCAGAAGGCCCTTGCTAGCAGGGGTGCTTGTGCTGTGATTTGGGGCAGTTTGAAGCAGTGACCTCCCGTAGCAGCTCTGCCACACTTTTGCACTACGTCAGGGGTGATGCTGGGGCTTCTCATCTGACTTCTGTACCTCCAGATGCCTGCTCTACCGTTTTTCCTTTTTTCCTTTTTTCTTTTTCTTTTTTTCTTTTTTCCTTTTTTCCTTTTTCCTTTTTCCTTTCCCCTTTGAATGAATTAAATGGAGTGACAAGATGTTGATCACTGGCATCATGAAGAAACTTTTAAAAGAAGGGGAGACGATTGCTATAAAGGGTGGTATATATGTATAGATTGAATTAGGGCTTATTGTTTCATAATTGTAATAATCATTGCAGCACGCGTGACTTCAAATACTTATTTTTACAGGGTTTTCAGTTGGAACAGGCTAACTTGGGAAGTGAGATGCAAACTTTAGTATGACCAAATGCCATGGGCAGGTGGGTCTTCTTGGAAGCCACATGTGCATTGCACAGTGTTTTGCTGTCTGAGCACAGAAGCTGCTTCTTCGCAGCAGCACTGGCTCTGTGGCCATCAGCAGATGCCCTAGGAACAGAGAGATGTACTTCTTGAGATAGGAGAGGTCTGAAATACTTTGGGCAAACCAGTCATGCACCTTATAAAGTCACCTGTACCCCAATATCGAGCAGCAAATGAAGCCAGTAAATTGCAAATGTCTGGTTAAACAGGGATTTTTCTCTTGTTTCTTTTGATCATTGCTTGTTTTTACAGTAGTACCTAGAAGTCCAAGTTGAGTCTTTTGCACCAAGTATTGTATTCCTGCAGGAGAAGAAATTCTTCTGGCATTAATGTGTTCCTACATTGAATGATGTTGCAGTGCATGGCTGCCTTCTCAGCTGTGATCTCCTCTTGCCCTCTCGTGTTTCCCCTAGGCTGACGGGTTACGGCATACACCACTGTTTCGCAAAAAGCATGATGGGGCACGAAGCGAAGATGGCAATTACGCACAACTTCTATGCGGACTACTACACCATGGCTGGGATTGCCCTGGCATCCTGCCTGGCCATGTGCCCGGTGGTCGGGTTCCTGGGGAGGAGAGGAGGACTCCTGCTTTTCATGATCCTCACAGCTCTGGCGTCGCTTCTGCAGCTGGGCCTTCTCAACTGTAAGTTGGCTTTTCAGAATCACGTGAGTCTGACACGCAGATAAGGGACCAGAAAACCTTTGCCTTTCTCAGATCTGACGTGCCAAACGCTTGCTTATTTTAGGAAGCTGAATTGGCTTGGAGGATTCCCCAAACACTTGTTGTCTTAGGTTCATTAACAAAAGGCATCATGTTCTGGATGAGTCCCCCTGGTGAAGCTCATTGAGCATTGGTGCTGCTTCTAGGGCTGGCACTTGAAAACAAAAACAGAAACAAAATAACCAAATAAAAAAAAAAGCTTTTAATTTTATTTCAGCGAAACAGCCTCTGGGGAAAGGGGACTGGGAAGGGAAAACTTTCCCACTTGAGTCTGCTTCTCAGGTGGCCTTTAAACCGAACAGAAGTTAAAGCAGTAGGTGCGAGTCCTCCGCCTGCTCTGAGCATCTTGCTACATGCAAGTAATATACAGGTAGCATGGAAATATGCAGCTGAGAGATCCTATTTGACATGGCAGTTATGTATAGCCCATGTGAACGGATACACATGATTTTGTGAGGTGACACAGTTTTTCAAATGGGTTGTTCCTGACGAAAGCAAGAGTGTCCCACCTTCTCCTTTGCAGGGGGTAACTTTTTTCTCTGGGCCTTTTGAGCTGCTTGAGTTGTTAAAACTGCTACAGAAGAATGCCCTTTCCTTTTTTCATTTTATTTGAGGAACTTGATGGATCAGAGATGTGTTGAAGCAGACGGAAGGTGGGATGTGATTTGCCACTCACAGTTGCTGACCATTAGACCACATCCCATGAAACCTCACCCTAAGGAAATGGGAAGAGGGTTGAGATGTTTTGAACAAACTGGATATGAAAGAAACACCAGGACACTGGTTGTTGCTGTTTTTTCGTTTCTAAGTTTAGAAATAATTAAGGGCTTTAATGAGAAAGAGTTTTTTGCGTTGAGGATGGAAAGATTTCACATTCCCACATGCTGAAGGCGGCACCGAGCTAGCAAGAATCGTCCATATTTAGAGACCATGTTTCCTGAAAGCGTTTACTGAGTTAACCTTCAGTGAACACACTACTTGTGGGTGTGTAGAAGGGAAACAGGGAACCTCTTTGATTACATGGAGGAAACTCCAGAATCTTGTGTTTGCTCCCAGCTTGGCACAGATGTTTACGTTTCCTTGGAGCACACATTTACCATGCCCAGCTATCCTAGCTGAGAACGGCAGAAGCCCCTTGGTCCCATCTCGTCCCCAGCCCATTGATGGACTGTGACCATTCACATGCAGACGCATCCTGTGTGTGTGACCTGCCGAAACTGCGTGTTCTTGTGGTGGTGCCCATCAGAGTGTCTCTACACTCTATTGATCGAAGTTTTTTTTTAAGGAGGTCAGATGTTTGTTAAGACTGTGGAGGTAATAAACATGCAATTGCTTAGTGGAGATAAAGTACATCAGAGCCATTAGTCTGCTCCAGAGCCATGAAAATCTGGTTGTAGTTTTTCAACAAGAAAAACAGGATATGAGGGAGGTGGGGAGGAATACTGTGTAGGAATCATTACTAGCTTTTCCATAATGAGTTTAGGTGGGTTTGTGAGCAAAGTTTCTAAAACTAAGAGATGCCTTGGGCTCTAGGTGCTTTCTGCTACGTTAGCACCTAGACTTCTCTCAGTGCCATGCACCCATCATTCTTCTCTGCTCTGCCCTTGATCCTTTATTTGTAAGAGGAGGAGGGAAAGGCAGCCTTGAAATTTGGAGCAGCTCATCTACCCCCACTCTAGACCATCCCCCCTTTCTTCCTCAGAAGAGCTAGACAGTGTTTGGAGAGAAACAGTGACCCTGCTGGTTATGAAATCTGTTACAGCCTCCCGCATGTTTTAGTTTAGCATAATTTGGGTGCAATTAGCAAATACAGTCAGAATTTGAGAAGGAAAGGGAGCAAGGGAAAGGGGTATTTATTCTCCATTCAGCAGCAAACCCGCAGCAAATATTAAGGCTCACTGTGTTCGGCCCTTCCTCCGGACACCAGGGCATCACTGGGGGTGTTGCAGGAGCCTGGTGGGAGAGCAGCAGCAGAACCGCACCCAGCTCGTTCCAGGGGCCTTCCCCTTGCTGCCCAGTACTGCCATGCGCCCCTTTGCAGTCAGGGCACATGGCAGCTGGTGGTTAGTGTGACAGGTGGACCGCCAGCTCAGGGTTTTGGTGAGGAAGAGGACTTCCACCTGTGCAAGGTTGCTGATGCCCAGAGTTTTGCTGTCAGACTAAAGCTCCATTTGCCATTCCCTCGGGGCTGCAGCAGGAGGGCAGTTTCTTTTCTCCCCCTTTGTTAACAACAAAGAGGCCCTTGTGTTAATCCCAGTGGTAGTTCTGGGACTCTTAAAAATGCTTTATCACTGTCTCATTACAATGCTGTCCTCCAGCTGAAAGGGGCCTGGAAACATGGGTCCTATCTGGTGGCCATGGGAAGATGTGGCAGTCATGACATGGGAAAGAAGTATATAGGGGCTGCAGGGTATGTGGGATTTATCTTTTTTTTTTCTTTCTTTTTCCTTTGGATAAATTGCATATGTAACAACAGTGTGTTTTTATTTTCTCTTCCTTTCTCTCTTATTTTTATCGCACTCTAACTTCTGTGATCTTGGATCCAGTGATTGGAAAATACAGTCAACTTCCAGACTCAGGTACGGTTTGTAGACGGGTCTGCACCAAGCCCAAAGCACTCCCCTGGGAGTGGGTGCACGCAAAAGGCTGGGGCCAAACCCCCCAAAGCAGAGCTGCCACCGCAGTGGTATGGAGGGAAAGCCCACTTCTATGCAAAGCCTGGGGAGCCAACTCATAGTCAGGCCTGTTTGTTTAGTTGCAGTGTCTCAGTGTAGCATCCTCTTCTTATAGTCTGACTTGCTTCTGCCTATCAGGAGAGGGTGCAGAGGTCCCACGAGGTTTATTTTTAGATATAGCCCAGTGCTTTCTCCAAAAGTCTCATTCTCAGAAGCAACATAGCCACTTTGGTCTTTTCCATAAAGGTTTGAGATGTTAAAGTCTCTTCTGATAAGGAGAGTTAGGTATCTTAGAAAATACTTCCTCAGGCACCTTATTGCAGCCTGAAGTACTGTAATAGCCATGCAATGGCAGGCTGCAGGGGAAGAGAGTTTACTCTTCTGTATTTGTTATAACAGACCTGTCCTTGCCCAGCTTTTCCAAGGTTGGTTCTGCTGAGCAGTCACGGTTTCCTGTGAGGTCAGTGTTGCAGCCTCACCACCCATGCAAGAGTTGCCAGGGAGCCCCAGACATCCTTAGTTTGCAAGGTGCTGTGCTCCCATCCCTACCTGCTGGCAGCATTTGCTCTCTGCTTCAGACTTGGGGTGCATTGTAGAAGGGGCTTAGCCCTGAGCTGGTTGTAGCACATTTGTGGTAGCTGTAACCTAAGAGCCCACGAATACCTTTTGCTCTCCTGAGAGCAGATATATTCAGCAAGAACAAAAGAAGGTGTCGCTTTTCATTGTATCCGATTCAAAGAGTCTGCTTGGGACTGCACGCTGACGAGCAGCACATTCTCCAGGCAGATCTTGGGACTTGGCTGCAGGAAGGTGGGGGATGTTGGCTGCAAAACACCACCACCCCTGCCTGCAAAAAGGTGGTGAGCAGGGATCAAGCAAGGGATATATCTTTGTTGTAGCCAGGAGACAATTTCCTTCAGCTTTGTTTAGATTTACAGGGGTTTATCCCTGTGTTTGAGAGATACTCTTCACTCTCAGAAACCCTGCTGCCATCCAGCTGTGAAATGATAAACAGCCTTGCTGGGCACGGTGACCTCAGGGAGTGCTTCACCGTCCCCGTCATCGGCTTTTCTCACCCAGAGTTGTCAGGCAAAGGCTGTCAAGCTGGGGGTTACGACAGAGGCTGCAGACTGGTCACATGCAGGGACGTAGCACAGAGATGGGAGAACTTTTCTTTCTTTCCCCTCTTGTCCTGTGAGCCTCCCCAGTGTCAAAGCCACCAAGTTGTATCACATGTTTGGCAACTTGATGATCACTGCCTGCCTCCGCTTGCCTGTCAAATGTGGGAGGGAAGTGGCTGGTGCCTAAAAGACTGCCCAAATATGTGTTTTTTCTTGGGTTTTACCTTTTTGTGGTGGCTGGGCATAAATAATTCAGAGATCACTGCCATCTTTGGCACGACATTATGATTTTTTTCACATAGGTTTGTGTCTCACGTGCTTGAGGAGTGGGTTTTATAAATAACAGTTTAAAATTAGCGTTACAAAAATGACTCATTCTTGTCTAGGGAGAATGAGTAACATAAACGTGTTTTCTTGTTTTCTTCCTTGGAAGTCTGGCCTCATTTGCACTTTTTATGAACACACTTGTCTTGACAGGTATGAGTGACAGCGTCAAAGACAAATTCTCTACTGCGTTTTCCATCGTGGGTATGTTTTCTTCGCATGCCGTTGGAAGCCTCAGCGTGTTCTTCTGTGCTGAAATCACACCCACAGTAATCAGGTGAGACATTGGAGCCCCCCACTTCAAAAGATGGGGAATAAATTCTTCTTATTTGGTTGATAACTGGCTGTGTAACTTAACACATTGTACAGAATGGGAAATCCCCCACAAATTGAGACCTCACAGCAATTTTCAGGCCACTCTTAAATGTAACGTCCCGGCAGTCAGTCTGTCTCAGTAAATGCCTGCCTGTGGCAGAGAGGCTTTGTTTCCAATGGCTCCACCTTGTGTCCCATCGTGCTGCTCATCAGCAGGGCAGGCATCATACGAAATGCATTTGTTTGCAGTGCGGTATGGTCTTAACTGCTTAGCTGAACCAGATTGCGGGGTTGAACTGGATTACTCTGCTGGATTTGTACAAGCAGTGACCATGTGAGTCTCCGGCTTCATATGAAAAGAGAAACTCCACGAGTGTGCAGAGGAGGGCATAGGTGCAGGCAACCCCTGCCTCAATAGGGCAGGTTAATGGGGTGAACTTTAGGGGTGCTTTGGAAAGGAGGCACTGCAACATGTGGTGTTAAATGCTTTTGGTGTGTATAGGTGCCCTGAGAGTCTGCAACCCTGCCTTTCCTACAGCACCAATGTGAGGGGTCTGCCTTTATTGCAGATAGTCATCTTTCTCTTCGCACCCATATCTGCCTTAACAGAGGCTCAAAGTTTTTCTAAAGAGCAGCACTTTGATCCTGGGCAATAGTAGAAATCAGGCAGACGATGTTTGCTGGGGAGCTTCCCATAAAATGTCTTTGTATAGTCAGGGTTTTGTACCATTTTATGTATTTGCTGTTACCTTTCACAGCACAAAGGTTGTGCTTGTGTGTTCTGGATTCTGCTTACAGCAGCGCCACAGCAATTCAGGAGTCTGCCCTGACTCCATGGAATTTCCCAGGAATGTAGGTCATACGGGTGGAAGGGAGAGAGAGTGGAGAGGATACTCTTTTCTTTTTTTTTTTTTTCCCTCCAAATTACATGCCTTTTCAGTAACTTTGCAAATTATAGCAACTACCAGTTTGAGTAGCCAGAGTCTCCTTGATCTATGGCCTTTTCTTCCAAGCTATCTGACTTCGTGAATGTATTTTACAGATAACATTATTTCCACAGGGAAAGACAGTGTGAGTGGTGAGGAGATTATACAGCAGCCCAAAACACTTAACAACTATTTACTTACGTGCGTGTCAGTCAATGTGGTGGTTTTAAGCCTCTTCAGTTTTCTCTTCATCTCTGTTTGAAAGATATATAGATAAAGAATTCCTCACATCAGCCAGAAGAGAATCTGCCAAGTAGGGTCAGGTGTGCAATGTGAACTTAGCAAGCTTTTTTTCCTTAAATCACTTATGTTGCTAAAGGGAAGGGGACAAAACCCTGTCAGGGAGCCAAAATTCTGTTTCCCCTGACTGTGCTGGGTGACACCAACTGAGTGACAATAGCTGGATATGCCTCAGGGCCCCTGCTAATTAATAGGGATGATGATGTTCTGTGGTGCTTTGCAGCCCTACCTCCATGAAGACCCACTCAAGGCTGTGATTAGGAGGTGGAGCTCAGGACCATACACAAACCTGTCGCAGGCAGAGGTGTGGTTAAGCTGCCTTGTGTCTTGCATTTTGGTGGGCTGCTCCCTTATAACCTGTTCTCCAAAATACTGTCTCAGATGTCCTTCAGTGTTTCAGACCATCTTAATATGCTTTTGGTTGAATCTAGAGGAATTTTAGGAAAAGAGAGGCAGAGAAAGAGCTGAGGCCATCTCTGGGGTTTCCCTGATCAAATCTTTTACCTGTAATCTCCCATCCCTGAGCATGTAGAACAGCACTGCCGTTATCAAGGTAGCAGTGACGTGATGACCAACCCGTGGCGCCTGTCCAGCTCTACTGCTGTGTTGTTGAGATCAATGGTTATAGCAGCATGGAAGGAAAATGCCGTCTTCATCGCCAAGAGGTGTGGCCGGCTCCAGAGACATGAAGGTCCTTCCCTGTCGCTTGGCACAGAGGGGTCCTTTGTACCGCTGAACTGAAGCCCTGTCTCCTGGCACTAGGCAGGAGGGCTTCACCAGGGGAGTCTATTCCTTGCACCAGGGGCTTCAGTTCAGAGCCCCGCCGATAAACCATCTCTAGTAACCTTGATGAGAACACCACTATGGGTTGCACAGCTACTCAATAAGGATAGGCTGAGGAAAGTGTGGTGTGTCCTCTCCCTGTCCTCTGCATGCTCGGGTACTAACAAGTGGAAAAGCAATCTTGATTTTATTCTTCTCTGTGTCCTGCTTTTTGCCCCGACCCAGCTGAAGAAATAAAGAGCAAGCAGTGATGGCTGAATTAGGAGCTTTACCCATCTCAAGCCCAGTTCCAATGGGGTGCAGTGCTATTTACCGGGACCTGAACCAGGCCTGGCTTTTCAAAGGCGGTGCCTTCACCCATGGGGCCAAGGGCATCCTGATGTGTTACTGAAGCTCTGGCCAAGGACTAGGCTCACAACAGGATTGCTCATGTACAGGAAAGGCAGGGAAAAACATGGAGGTTTCCAGGGACTGACTTCAAGAAGTAGCTGACCTCACTGGACTAAGCCCTAAAAAACCCAGTCTAAATTAAGTGTTGGGCCCTGGTTTGTGCAGGAGGCTGAAGTAGGTGCTCTCCCAAAGTCTCCTCCAAACTGAGCAGTTCTCTGGCTCTTCTGTATCTGAGCCATACCACACGTCGACCTGTTTGCTTAAGACGGACAAATGGCCACCAGAAGATAGGATTAGCATTTCTCTCTTCCCCTGAGCAGCACTGAGAAAGGCACATCCCCCTTCTTAGGTTTAACCTGGTTCAAGCAAAGGATATCAGTCAGGATATTTTGCTGTTGCCTGAAAAAATACTGTGGCAGTGAGAGAGGAAAATCCCTTTCTGAGAACAAAGTTTTGGGCCAAAGTCCCTTTATGATTCACTAGTGACAGGACCATAAGCCCCATGTAAACCACCCTGCCTCGCTGCCACTGGGCGAGCAGGGGTCGGGGAGGTGGCTCTGGTCACCCGTGGGGCCGTGCCATGGGAAAGCCCCCCACAGCAGCTGCTGCCGGGCAGAGGTGGGAGGGGAGGAGCTGGGCCTCGCCGTGGGTGCCAGCAGGCCTGGCGCTCCCTCCCTCAGCCCCACTCTGCACCTCGGCCTGTTTGAAATACAGACACCAGCCCCCTGCCATGGGAGACCTCGTACTGAGGAGCCGTGTCCCGAAACACCCCAGGTGTTTTCGGTTTCCATCTGCTGCCCCGCGGCGCCTGCAAAAACAGTGTGGATTAGGAAGGTGCTGCCTCTCTTGCCTCGTGCTTGTTTTCCCGACGTGCACATGAACAACAAAAAATTCCTGAGAGTATTTTCAGTTTTCTGTTTGTTTTTTGTTGTTGTTGGTTTGGTTTGGTTGTTTGTTTTTCCATTTTCGTATTTGCAATACAGTCAAACATTTTAAAAAAAAAAATCTTCCAGGATGCACACCAAAATGTATTTTCAGCTCGCCTTCTGCCAGGTTTTGATGCTGCTGGATAGAGCAGCGCCTGCTCTAATTACTGACGTCATACGGAAAAACTTATTTTTTTCCCCTCAAATCTGAAGCTGCTTGACCCGTAATGACAGAGCCGTCTTTGTTGCTGCCTTTTCCTGTTTCCTTTCAGCTTGCTTGATACCCTTCTAGAGCAGCTTTTAAAACTCACCTCAGGTCCTTCTAGGGGGTTGAGACACAATTTAGCTGTAGCAAATACGGATGTAAATTGAGCCAGGCTTTTGTTGCTCCGGAGCCAGCTTGGAGAGTGATTTGCTGTGCGTTCGGGGCTGGTTGTGTCGATTACTCATGTGAGTGTATTAATGAAGTTGCAGGGAGGCCAGTTGCACAATGGCCACATTCAGCTGGGTTCCTAAATTGCCATCGGAAAGCTGGCAAGTTTTTAATAAGGGCTTTTTGCAGTATTTGGGGAAATCACTGTTGTCTGTGAAAGATGCTCTGCCAATCTGGAGGATTAAAGGGTACATACATGAATTTTTGATCTAGTCAGTGTCGCAAGAACATTTCTTGAAACGTGTGCTTGCTACCCTTTAGCTGCCAAGTAAGCAGCAATGGATTTTTGGGAAGGATTTCGTGAAGATTGGCTTTAACATAGTGGTTGGCTGAGTGAGTTTTGCATTTGAGGGTTTATAGTGCTGTAATTTCTAGTATGCCCAACAGTTGATGAATATTTTTTTTTTGAAGTAGTTGATATAAAGCAGTTCACTTGCCTTCTGCAGTTGTCTTCTATAAGGTCCAGTTATTGTTAATAATTGCATCTCTGTAACTGGGCCTGGAAAAAAAAGCTTCTGAACCCACCTGGTCATCAAAGGGTTTGGGAATAGATGGCATTTCACAGAGGAGATAGAGGAATCATGATGCCCAGGCAAGCTCAGTGGGGGAGTGGGGATCAGGGTGCCAGCGATTAAGGTCATGGCAAGACCTCCTTCGGCAGGCAACAAGGCCTTTGGAAAACCAAGGACAACCTGTCACTCTTAGAAATGTTGCTAAAATGAGTCACTTGAGGGTGATGCTGCAGCAGGAGGAGCAAATGGTCTGTCCTGGAGAGGGCCTAGAGAGGCCGTGATGAGCAGGACGGGTTGCTTGCATAGCCAAGCATCAGGAAAGAGCCCTGAATTTGACTTGCATAAACAACATTTATGACATTTATGCTTGTGGCTGAGGGGAGATGATGTTACTTTCACGCTTTCTTTTTTTTTAAAGCTTTAATGTGTTTTAATTCTTTTTTCATGTGTGTGCATGTATGATCTCAATATACGAGCACATTGTACTTAATAAATCAGCATTTGTGCCATAAAGGATATTTTATAAAGTTACCTATATATAATTTAAGCATTTGACCGATGTTAACCTTGTCATGACCCCTGTCTGTGATGCAAGAATACTCAAGAAGGGTAAGAGAGAATGAAGTGAGGGACCTATCTCAACTTGTACTGTGAGTTAAGAGAAGGTCTCAGAAATTAATCCCAAGCTCTTGTCACCCTATTCTGACCACTAGTGATTTTATATTTTTTTTTTTTTTTCTGAAAAAGACGCATGTTATTACAACACCAGTGTGTTGAGAGGTTCCATCCACCACAAATTTTTGTGGGGATAATGTTTCGGCACTTGGTGTTTACTATAATGGATTGAGGCAGTGGTCCATAAAGTCTTTATCTTCTGCCTCTCCTGCCTCTACTGCTGATTGATGCCAGATAGAATCATAGAATAGTTTGGGTTGGAAGCGAACTTCAAAGGTCACCCAGTCCAACCCCCCTGCCATGAGCAGGGACATCTTCAACCAGATCAGGTTGCTCAGAGCCCCGTCCAGCCTGGCCCTGAATGTCTCCAGGGATGGGGCATCTACCACCTCTCTGGGCAACCTGGGCCAGTGTTTCACCACCCTCACTGTAAAAAATTTCTTCCCCATGTCCAGCCTGAATCTCCCCTCCTTTAGTTTAAAACCATTAGCCCTTGTCCTATCGCAACAGGCCCTGCTAAAAAGTCTGTCCCCATCTTTCTTATAGGCCCCTTTTAAGTGCTGAAAAGCTGCCAAAATTGACTTCTGCACCTACTGCTTCTTGGTGTGTCTTGTGTAAGCTGAAGAAGGCTCACATGCTAAGCAAAATCTGGTTTTCCCTCACTGAATACGGGAATATCTGGAAACAGGATTATTTTAAAGGGCTGTCTATCCACTCACATGACAAAGTTCCTCTTCTCCTTACGTGGAGGCATTTATATGGGTGTGAAAAGATACTTCAGTGAGTGGAGTCATTTCCCCACACCGAGGCAAACAGGCAGCAACTGTCTACAAAACCAAAGCAACTCTCTACTGCATTAACAGTGCAGCACGAAAGCCGTGAGCAAACCAGGTTTGCCTTAGACATTTCAGATGCCCAGGTACATGCCAGACGGGGTGGGGGTTGTAGTCCGGGGGCCTGTCATGGCTGTGTGCTCCCCAGGCCGGTGCCGATGGGGCTGTGGGGCCGGGCTCTCACCTCTGCTGTGTTTGCAGGGGAGGTGGGCTGGGGCTGGTCCTGGCCAGCGCGGGCTTCGGCCGCCTGACCGCCCCCATCATGGAGCTCCACAACCAGAAAGGCTACTTCCTCCACCACGTCATCTTCGCCTGCTGTACGCTCATCTGCATCATCTGCATCCTGCTGCTGCCGGAGAGCAAGAACCAGAACCTGCCCGAGAACATCCCGGACGGGGAACATTACACCCGGCAGCCCCTCCTGCCGCACAAGAAGGGGGAGCAGCCCTTGCTCCTGACAAACTCTGAACTCAAGGATTACTCCGGCCTCCACGACTCGGCAGGTGTGAGTGACGGGATCTCCGAGAACACCACTGCCAATGGGATGAAGTCAATGTAGCTGGGTGGATTTTTTTTTTTCCTTCCTTGTCCTTTTTTTTTTTTTTGTTGGGTTTGGGTTTTTTTTTCCTTTCTACTCTTTCTTTTTTATTTTATTTGATGCTGTTGTGCAGGAGGAGCAGCACTTTGGGCAATGGTGTTTTGCACAGGGTTTACAAACCAGTGGTGGAGCAGACACAAACTCGGGGGAATTCAACTCTGCTGCTAAAGCAACTTTTGGCATCTTCAACTGTTGTGCAGACTGCTCTTGAAAAAGTTTCGGGGGAAAAGACTCATCTGAGAAAAGACCTGGCTGAAGATAGCCCTTCAGAACTCTTTTTTTTCCCCTGCCATTAAATATGTATATTTATTTTGATTTATTCTCAAGAAGCACTTTATTTCCTTTTCCTTTCATAGATCACAAAAACGAAGCCATCTTATTATAAGAGGTGCAGCCATTCCAAGAAAGAAACCGGGGCGGGGGGGGTGTTTCCTGTTTTGTTTTTGTGTTCCTTTAAAGGAAAGAGGGATCCACTGCAAAGTTGAATTGACTGAAATTTAGACTTGTGCAACATTCTTCTGCCTGTCTAGAAAGTCCAAGCGCCGAGGTTGCCTGCTGTGTTTGTATACACCAAAAAAAAAAAAGGAAAGAAAAAAGCAAAACCTGTTGTGACTCAAACTCTGACTGCATTTTAGGCAGCTTATGTTTGTTTTTATAGCCCATGTGCACTTAAAAGTTACTTTCTAAATTAGTACTTTTCTTTTTTCGCTGAATGCAGTGAAGAAAATCCTACCCAAACAGGCTGATTTTTTCAGTGAGAATCAGCCTTCTGCGTTTTAAGAGTCTATTTATCTATTTTAGACAGTTCTGGCTGGTGTTTAATCGTAATGAGATGTAAATGGTTTGACCAATGATGCAACAATTAGTTTTGCTGAGAATGGTTTTAATTATCTGGAGGCCCAGAATCTCTGAGTGACTGCTCCAGGAGAAGAGCAGGAACAAAATGTAAGGATCTGCACTTTGTTCCAAAAGGTATCGCAGCTGGGGTTCCCACTACTGGGAAACAAATGTCCTGGCATTGCCTTACCTGTTTTTAGAACCAGGGTTTGGGTTTTCAACTTCAGTGACTTAGGTGACTATTGGAGATGAATGAATTGATAGCCTGTGAATAATGACTTATGGTCTGCTGGTGGCCATCTTGGGGTTTTAGAGATGTTTTCTGGTTCTGATGCAAGTATATGCTGTGAACTCACCCGGATTTCCCCCCTTCTCCAACTGCTCTTGTAGGGTTTTCGTTCAGAAAAAAATCAAATTTACTTAAATTGGATCAATCCTACTCGAGGCTAAGAAAAGTGAACATCCAGTTTGGCTCCCACTGTGCAGATAGCGCCGTGATAGTGGCCACTTCTCTCCTCCAGCCCCAAAACCAGCTATTCCCTTTGGCCATCGGCTTTGGGTTCTCACTGTGTGAATATTGTGAGGATCTCGTTCAATGCAAGGACTTAGCAAACGAACAGCTTTCTTGCATTGTAGTTAACCTCCCTGCTCTCCCTCCCTCTTCTCCTTTCTCACTCAGGCCATCCATTTAGTGATTGCTCAGTAGTGCAGACGTCCACACAAACAGAGC
The DNA here is from genome assembly GCA_013399365.1 of Pampusana beccarii. NCBI lineage: Eukaryota > Metazoa > Chordata > Aves > Columbiformes > Columbidae > Pampusana > Pampusana beccarii. The sequence continues at coordinate 503,623 of VWYH01008684.1, forward strand.
AGCAGGATGTCGATGTTGTATCGAGTGTCCAGATGACTGCCACTTTGTTTGATGTACATCTTGTGTTCCTACGCGTGGAAAGCGCTCATTTGCACTTTCCTCCTCTACTTTCCCTCCCCCCTCCTCCTTTGCTGTATATATCGTCAATTAACTACTGTACCTAACAATTTCCATCCTCCATTAGGCTGCCGATGTCCTCATACAGGCCCCAATAAATCAGAGATACGTGCTCCCCGGCAGATGATGCAGTAAGTAGAGCAGCCTCAGATGCTGACGAGTGCAAGGGGACAGGTAGACCTGCAGAAGCAACAGAGATTGTTGTGTTCAGAGTAACAATGTTGTCCTAAAGCTGCTAATTTTTGCACAGAGGATGTGGACATTCAGGTTCTTCTTGAGCCTGGTAAGAAACACTGGACCGGTTGATGGTAGTTTTGCCCGAAGTCACACTACTATCTTTTTTCACCTTTGCTAGACTTGCTGTGACAGCGAGAGCCTGATCTTCCTTACACTCAAGTTTTATTGTTGGGCTTGAGTGCAGCTGCCTCTCTTTTTCATTCCACGCTGAGATTTCTGCAGTCTGTGTTCGCCTAAGGAAAAAACCCAGGCCTTCCCCTTTCATGCAGTATTCACGTGCCAAATTTGTGCAATAACTTTTGCCTTCGATACGAGATGCTTGTTGCAAGCCACGCACGTTGGGGTGGGGAAAAAAAAAAAAAAAAGAAAAAAGTGGGTTCACAACAAAAAAAATGAAGAAGCAAAACAAGTCTTAATGGAAAAGGGCCTGAAAGCAGAGGAGCGTGGGTGAGCAGAGAGCGGCGTCCTGCCATCCATCGTGCCCTGGAGCCAGCAGCTCCTTCCTGCGTGGGCTCTGTGCTCAAGCTACGGTACGGCTCTGGTCAACCATCCACAAGCCTCTGAAACCGGTGTGCTCACCCCTGCTGTCCACAGCGCTTTATTGTTTCTGATTCCGGCGACTGGCTCTCTGATGACAGATGGGCCCGGGGAAGAGAACGGTTGTTTAAACATATCAACCTTTATATAATAAACTAGGTGACAGGTACAAGCGGCAACTTTTTTTTTTTTTTTTTTAATTCTTACGAATTTGACTTGATTTGCTGCATTTTTGCTTTTTTCTGCCTGAAACCAAGTAGTCGGTACTGATCTTCCGCCACGTGGGGAGCCCCAGCTTCTCAAGTTGGTCTGGCCCTCTGCCTCTGTCACGACAATAAAACACAAACTGATCTCCTGCCTTGGCAGCTCCGGTTTTGCTCTTTTTCCTGAAACAAATCTGTGATGTATGTTTTTTCCCACACACGCACACAGAGTTGGAAAGCTTTTGCCACGCGCGTCTCGTGCGGAGGAGTCGGGTACCAGGTGATGCAGCGGGGCGGGAGGGCGGAGATGTTGGCCGAGCTCGGCCTAGTCCGGGATGAGGCTCTCGGTCGGACGCACCATCAGCTCCTCGGCCGCATCCCCTCCACAGCCGTCACCAGGAAAGGCTTTTCTCAGGTGGCTCTTTCTGGCCACCGCAACAGGGGAAGCGGTCAAAGCTGCCCTGTCCATATTGGCCTTTTTCTGTGAAACTTCCATAACCTCTAAGCCCATCAGTGGATTTTTTTTATTTTGGGTTTACCTTTTAAGGGCTTTCTTCCATCTTTGTAAGTTTAAACAAAAATGTGAAAGTGACATTACGCTTGATCTTGCTTTGGTTGCTTGTGGGGTTTATTTTGTTGGTTTTGTTTTGTTTAGGCTTCTTTTTCCTTTCAAGGTTTCAGTACTGCTTTCATTGCCAGAGACACCGCAAACAGATAACACAGTTGCCTGTTTGCAAGTGTGTTGTGGCCACTCAGAAAGGGAGTTGTGTGACTTTTTGGTTTTTGTTGAGCAGGCTTTTTTAATTTTTTTTTTTTTAATGGAAATATTTTACTTAACTGTTGCCTCTTCCCAGAGCCAAACACTGAAGGTCACCAAATTGGAAGCAGAAGTGCCATTAACTGAACTCTGTGAATGTCAAGTCGAGTTGCCCCTGTAGCTGGCACATAAGACAACACTATTAAGTGGGGGGATGATCTCCCCCACTGTAACTTTTTTTTTTTTTTTAAATAAAATGACAAACCTCATTTTAAATGTATTGTGTAAAATGTTTCGGGAAAGGAGTATGGTGTGTTATGTCTAGTGGGTGAGACCTCCCTCCCCATTTCAGTTTCTGATGAAGTTTTAAAGAATCGTGTTACTGTACGTTTTGATCATGAATAGTCTGGTGGTGCTTCCTCATAGCACAAGCTTAAATCAAGTACTGAAAACAGTCTTACAAGCTAAATGTCTGCATGATGTTACATCCGTTGTACCTACTGAAAAGAACTTTGTATGTAAATGTACAGAATAAAATTACGTTGTCCCATCAGTTTGCTCTCCTTGGTCTGGCTCCCTCGCAGTGACTTCTGAATCAGCCCGGCAGCAGCTAATGCGACACCTCAGCAAACAGCCCTACCCTCCTCTACAAACAGAACGAGCAGATTTTAAGTCAGGATAATTAAATCAGCACATTGATTTGCAACAAATTATACTTTACATTCAATCACAGAATAGTTGACTCTGCTTCCCAGGTTGTGTAAACTAAGAAATGCCATCCAACAGTTGCTGTTTGCTCTTCTGATCCTGAACTGCAGCCAAGGATCGGCAGCTGTTACCACCAGGTAAGGAAGGACCCTCTGTCACCCACAGCAAATCTGTGATGTGGAAGCCAGTGTGTGTTCAAAACCCCTTCAAACAAGCGACTCAGCAGGGGCTATGCCTTCTGCATCAGCAACCTCTCAGGTACAGGTTTTAATTGCCAATCATGGCACCACAGCAAGGTTAAGCCCATCACTTTTCTGCAGGTTGTTAGGACAGTTGTCCAGCAGCAGCACTAGTAGTTTTTGTTTGTACCAGAAGCTTATGCCTGAGTCAGGGCTCAACTTGCAATGCAAAAAGAATACCCTGAACTTGCTCATCAGGTTGCGATGCTCAGTGCTCCTCCAAATTGCTGTGAATAATAAGTGGTGGGCCATAGCACAGCACACATCGACAGCTGCAAACAGCCACTAGGCCATTGCTCTGTGGCTGCTTTGGGGCTTTTTTGTATGGTTAACTTTTAGCTGTCCTTTTTGTTGAACAAAATAGCCCATGGGTCTGCCTCTGAAAGGACACCTGTCCTACCTAAAAGCAAATCTAGAGATGTAACAGCAGGATTATTTGCAGTGGTAGTGACTGCTCTGATTTTTCTAATGAGTATGCTCAATTTACACACATGATGTTCTTCTAGCGGCCTGACAGATTTATGTATTGCTCCAAAATTCAAGCGGTGCTTCTTCCTTCTGTATAGCCCTCAGGGATGTACAGAAAACTCTTTGTGAAACTCTCAGTATTCTCAGTGCCCAAGAGATGGAAGGAAATCCAGTGTTTAGCACTAGTACTACAAACACCAGGGAGTAGAAAAATAAAACACACACTTATTTTATGTTACAGCTTTTCAATACTATAAACATGTTTGGGTTTTTGTCTGGTAGGTTTTTTTATTTGAACACAAAAAGCTGCTCTACTATGTCCAATACTAGTACATAATAGATCAATTGTATAGGTAGAATTTAGAACATTTCCCAGCAGATCCCAGTACTGAATGCAGGGCAGACACCACACACACACTTTCACAATGATGTTCTCACATTGCAGCATATTTTCTACTCTACTCACCTATCCCCTACTTAACAGGTTAGTAAATTTGGAAAAAAAAAATCCAGGCTCAACTGTACTTAGGTCCAGCTATATTTAATAACAATTGCATATTCAATCAAAAGCATACAAAACAAATATACTAACAATGTCAGTGTGAAAATTGCAATCAGTTTTTCTAGAACAAAAACTTCAAGTTATTTTACAATGATGCAAAGTCAGAACTTCTCCGGAAAAGCCATCATTTCTTCTTTGATCCTGTTTTCTATGAGTAAGGTGAAGTTGCTGTCTGTGTTTTGAAGATTGTAGCTGACAAATATCTGTTTTTTGGTCTTGCTGGCTAAAACACAAAACAGAATACTCAGCCATAGTTCACTCTTACATAGAAGTGACGATGGTATTCAAATAAGCATTTTAAAAAAGCTGCATCGTGTAGATTTCTGAGACACCGTTCTCCGCTCCTGCTCTGCTGGACCCAGCTGTAAAGGAATAACAGAACAAGTACCCATGCATTGGCACCTTGGGAGAAGGTACACACATCACTGAAAGGGGCAACATAAGCCTGGTGTCTATGAACCAGTTTTTGGCCTGATGCAAAAAGCCCTTAGTCAGTGGAAAAATTCACAGTGCTTTTAGGGGGTTTTGCATGCTTCTAAAATACAGTACAGTTTAAGTGAAACTACAGATCACATTGGACCCTTGGCACCGAAATCTAGTTTCTGGTAAGTCTATGCTATGAAAAAAACAGAGTGAAAGAGCACAAGAAAGTGATTAGGCCCCAATTAACAAAGTTCTGTTTTATTATAAACCCCTGAAAAGGCCCCTCAGAGTGTGCATCACTCTTGCCTAGTCTCAATAATTTTATTTCCTGTAGCCTTTATTTATATGGTGTCTGTGAACACTGCAGGAGGCTGGAGAGCCTGGGTTGAACACGATGAAGCCAAGCACAAGTTCCAGGCTACTGAAATGACAAATACCTAGAAAGAGGTGCTATAAAATTAAGAGCTGCCTTCCATGACAGAGCTAATTAACAGTGATCAAAGTGCCCACTGGGACAGGAAGACAATTATCAGACCGGACCAGATAACACCAAGAAGTGTTTTCTAAATAAAAACGTAATCCTACTACTGTACCATAGTAATATAGCAAATTGGTAACTGTCTTCATACAATGCTAAAACTAAACTTTGTGAAGGATGTAAGCACAAAAGACAAAAAACAGGTATCAAATTTAAACTGAGTTGTGTAAAATAGAAGACAAGAAATGGTATTTGGGTCATGAGCTATTCCTGGCAGGGAATGAGGTGGGAGATGATGATCCCAGGGAGAAATCAGACGGTTATGCTGAATATTCAAAAATATCATCTGAATTTTAAAAATTGAAATTAAATATACCAGAATTCCTAATACATCAATCCTTTTTAAATGGGAAAGTTAACTACAGAAAACCTATATATACTATAAAATTTACTTAAACAGCACTTTTCAGGCATTTTCATTATGCAAATCAATTTCTTACTTTCTGTTCTAATAGGTTACCAGCTTCCTGGCTCAGTAAGTAGAGCTGCTTCTGAAATGCAAGGACTCATTTGCCTTTTAAAACTTGGCACTACAATACACCAATATAATGCAGCATGTTGCGCTGACTGCAAAAGTTAACACAGCACCAGATTTTGTGGTAAAAAGCAGCATGTTTTACAAGCGCTAGTGCTTCATCATCATGCCCTAAATGAATGCAACGCTAATTCTAAACTAATTAATACCTTTATCTTACGTAATGAAGCTACACCGTACACTGCGGTGTCAAAACTCCAACTTCTTAACTATGTTTGCGTAAGGCCCGGCTGAGTCTCTGGGATGCTGTTCCAGTTCCGGGAGCACAGCGGATCCCTCGGGGCTGCCTGTGCAGGGGAGCTTTGCCCTAAAGACGAGACTGTGGGCTGACCTCATTGATGTTTATAAATACGTAAAGGGTGAGTGTCACAAGGATGGAGCCAGGCTCTTCTCGGTGACAACCAATGATAGGACAAAGGCCAACGGGTACAAACTGGAACAGAGGAGGNAGGTCCCTTCCAATCCCTAACATTCTGTGATACTGTAAAGGGCAGCTGGACCTCTTCTGTCCCCACTTCCCTGCAAATTCAATGGGACACATGGACACTAGTGGGAAGGACAGAAGTGGGAAGATCTTATGCCTCCAAGGAAGACCCTTTGCACCTTCAGACCAAAGCAGAAAACTGCAAAAGACAAAGACAGGGCTTACCTAAAAAACCTCCAGCAGGGCTGCTTCCCGCTGACCCCTGTTGCTCCAGCCCCTCAAGGCAGAGGACAAGCCTCACTGGCAACCCATCGTTGGGATGTGCTGAGTGCCAAGAGGCACCACGGCAGCACAGACCTGCTCCTACGAGATCATGGATGCAGCCAAGGCCCAAGGCTAAGCATGGAGAGGAGCCCAGTGAAAACAGAAGAAAGGCCGGAACAAGGGTTAGCCATAAGCTTGTAGACCATTAGTGCTGGGAAAAGACAGGAGGGGAACTGTGTCAAGCTGGGAAAGACACAAAAGAAGAGGTTCAGATGATCTTCAGCAGTCCCTACAGAGGGCAGATGAAGGCACAGCATTATTCAGTAGTTACTATGGCCAGAAGCACTGGAGATTCAGGACATGCAGGTAAGGGAGGCACTAACGGACAAGACTTTCTCATGAATCAGACTCCACTAACCCACAGGAAACAATCTTCTGGGATATGGGTTTCCTGACTAGTGAGACCCATCTCACACTAGAGCAATCAGGGAGGGTGGTGCGAAACACTCCCTGCACTTGATACAAACAGGTGTAGATATAAATAGCTAAAGAGGAATAGGAACGTGGCAAACGTGCCTTCAATAATGCAAATGAAAACAAAACAAAAACAAAAAAAAACAAAAAAAAAAAAAACAAAAAAAACCACAAAAAACCCCAAACCCAAACGAAAAAAAAACCACAAACCCCCACCACACTGAAATAAGGAAAAAGATAGAGCCAGTACACCAAATACAGCTGTTCTGGCTAGGACCCCTGCCAGGCTGCAAAGACAACACCGGGAGAACGTGTGCACAGACACATGGGAGCGCCAAAACTCCTGCTCCGGGCAAGGAACCCGACATTGCTGGAACAGAAGGCAAGTGATGGAACATGACTGGGAAGCATAAGAAATTAAAAAAATTCATGTTCAAATGGCACCGTATGCTACTCAGTGCCTGCGAAGACCAGAAGGGAAACAGCATGGAAAAAACAGTGACAACATAGGAAAAAGAAAAAGGACAAAGATACTGCCTGCCTGAAGACTACCACATGGCAGGATGGTTAAGAAGGCTACCTTGGAAGTACAGCTACAAGTCAGACTTGGCTGTGAATAGCAGCTTTGTTATTACAAAATTTGTGGTAGTAACAGGGATTTAACTTCCCAGAGGAAAACTTAGCAGTAGCAGCAAAGCTTGGTATTTCTAGCCAAGGCAGAACACAGATTTCCTTATCAAGCACTTTGTGAAACAGAGAAGATGCAGAGATGCTTAATGATGATCTTGCAGATCCACTGGTTTCAGGAGAATAAACAATTTGGAATAAGTGACCATGAGCCAAATTAAATTGCTGGGCTGACAAAAGCAAGCCTAAAAAGAATTATTTCACTTCTCAAACCTTAGTTATGACCAGGTGAAGAGGAAGCGTGTAATTATTCAAATCGAAAGTGTATTATTGACTTTCCCTTCTCAGCCAAAGGTGAAAAAGGTCTACAGGCCTTCGTCAATACAGTAGACCTTAAGCAGGATAGTAAGAGTGAGAATTATATCTATAACAAATATAAAGGGGACTCACCAGCCAGCAAAACTGCAACCCAGAGGTTAGATTACACGGATAGAGGAATATTGCCCAAAAACCAAGGTGGGCTGCAGCTGGCATGGAAAGCTTAAGACAAAATAATGAAAGACACTTCAAGCACAAACAAAGAATACAGGAAGGTGCATTATGCTCCAGGAATAAAAAGTAACCGATATCCCAGTACCAAGCAACACTATCAGTTCTCAGTAACAAAGTATGTGAAATTAACAATGTAAATGAGAACAGGACCTTTAAAAAAAAAAAAAAGGCACCAAACCTTAGCCCACTTACTGGAAGAAAAATCAGGTGACCTGGACAGCCTCTGTGCTAGAACACTGAAAGAACTAATAAAAGAAATAGCAAGTTACTACTGGCTGTAGCTATGAAATCTGTAATAAATGTTTAAGAGTGAAGATAGTGCACACACTAAAAAAAAAAAATAAAAAAGACAGGAGACTTAGAGCTACTAGCTGGACTCCAACACTACACATCTTAGAGCAAGTTTCAGAAGAAACTCGTAATGAGGAACCGAACAGAAAATTGAATAAACTGTTGCACTTTATCAAAAGTAAACCCTCTCTGACTACGTTTTTACTATCTGACTTCTTAAGAATAATGCACTAATTACACCTAAAGAAACCATGTTATGCAGTACCTCACAGAACGATTACTTTAAGTGGAAATGATCAAACCCCATATTCAGAGCAAGAGCTGCAACCAGGTGAGACTGCAACAGTGGTTATTAAAAGATAAAATTTATCAGGATGAAGAAAGGCCACTAGTATTGTTTTTCAAAGATCAGTCTCGTGAGCAATTCTTTTCTTACATACACGAGTGGCCAGTGAGAAGCAGGTGTAGATTTGTGAAACTGCCTGACCATACAAAGTCAGGACAAATTGCCCGTAACGAAGATCAGCACAAAGAAAATGAAAAATTACGTGGCTTTTCCAACTGAAGCAACAAAAGTAAGATGAGACTGAGCAGCGCAGCATCTTGCACTGAAAACACTGAAAAACAAGCACAGTTCAGCAGTTGGAGCTGCATCAGTTACTGGTAGGTGATGAGTATCCAGCACGATGCAGCTGTCAGAGATGTGAGGGTACCAGGATGCATTAGGCCAAGTATTTGTTTAGAGGTACAGGGGTCTGAAAGTTAGCATATGGATTCAGAAATCTGGCTACATCAGCGTTGCACCAGGTATAGCAGGACACTCTACACATGCTGAAAATCGAGACATCCTGAAAAGTGCTGCAGGGACAGTCAGATCAAACACTGGCATCTGTGAGATGATCCAGGACTTTCCAGGCCAGAACTTTCTCAGAATTTGGTGCCTAAAATGTGCAAGATGTGTTGAGGTGTGGCTTCATCTTCGGGCAAAATCAACATGTCTCACACGATGGCCACCCCACAGCACAGAAGTGTAGAGAGGAGGTCACTGGAAATCCCACTCACAAGGATGCGCTTCCCCTGCCTTGCACCCAAAGCCAGGGTCAGGATATTAAATAACAAGCTTTTGACAGTGCTCAGCGTCCCCTGAGGCAGAGACCCCGCCAGCCGGGGTCAGGCAGACTTGCACACACACAGCTGAAAAAAAAGTGAATGGTAAGGGAAACCGCCGTGAGCCGGCACCGCCAGGAGGATCCACGGCCGGTCCGCAGGCAGCAGCACAGACAGCGCCTGCTGCTGGGCCGGGGGCGGCGGGCAGCGCATCCCCCTGCGCCCACCCACCCCGGGAGCGGTGGCTCCAAGGCCACCAGAAACAGCCCTGCCCGGGCCCGCCCCGCGTGTTTCGCCGCCCCCCGCCGCGGGAGGCGACACGCCAGCCCACCCCCCCGCCCCGGCGGGAGCGCAGCCGCCGCGCCCGCACCTACCCAAGCGCTGGGCCAGGCAGGTGGAGGCGGTGTCGGAGGGATCCCCCAGGAGCGAGGCGGCCACCGGGATGCTGTCCTGCAAGCGGAGCACAGCAGAGCGCAGGGCTCAGCCCCCGGCAGCGCGGGGCGGGAGGCCCGGGGCAGAGGCGGTGGGTCCCCACCCCCAGCCGCCCGCCCGCTTCGCCGCAGGGTCCCGGCTGCCCGGGAGGGGCGGCGGGGACACTCACACGGGGGCTGCACATGGCGACGGCCAGGCTGGCCAGGGCGGGCGCGGCTCCCACCCAGAGGAAGAGCGAGTCCCGCAGCCGCATGGCGTGGAAGTGCACCAGCTGCTCGCCCAGCCGCCCGCTGAAGTCGTGCAGGGCGATGCCGCCCGCTGCCGCCGCCGCTCCCCCGCCGCTTTCCGCCTCCATCGGCCCTTCTCCCGCCGCCACCAGGCCTCAGCAAGCAAGGCCCGAGAGGCCGGCCCGCCCCGCTGCCCGGGGGCGGTGCTCCGCCGCGCCCGCCCCGCCGCTGGTGCCGCCTCCCACCCGGACACCGGCCCTGTGCGGCCGCCCGCCCCGGGCGCGCCCGCTCGCAGCCCGGTGGGCGCACGCTTCCGCCGTGCACAGCCCCCGGTGTAACGCGCGGCTGTTTCTCGCTGCCCGGTAGATGCACACGCACACACGGGTGGGTGCACACGCCCCGCTCCGTGCACGCCTCCTTCGTGCACAGACCCCACCAGCACGCACACGCACCCCTCAGTCTGTGCACGGCCTTGCTGGGTGCGCACCCCTTCCGTGCTCCCACCCCGCTCCCCGAAATGCACACTCCTCCGGCCCGGTGCACAGCGCCTCCGTCGGACCCCCCCGCGAAGAACGCAGCCTCCTCCCGGTGCACACCCCTGTGCATGCACACACGCACCCCAGGGCACACATGCACCCCGATCCACAGCCCCTCCTTGCACAGGCACACACCCCCCGGTCGGTGCACGGTCTCTTCCTTCACGGCTTCCCCGGCGCTCACACCGGCCCCGGGCGGTGCACGCATCCCACCCGTGCCCGCTCCGCGGGGGGCGAGGGGTCGGGATTAAGGCGGAGGCAGCCGCAGGGATGGAAAAACCCCACTAGATGGCAGGGGAACCACTGCCCGCGGGGGCGCGGCCGGTAAAACGGGGTCCAGGCGGCTCTGGTGAGTCACACGGGAGGAGCCCCGGGATTTCAGACTGAAGGGAAGGGGCTGGTGTGATGCTGAGCAGCTTCGGAACCCCCGAGAAAGAGGAGGAGGAAAGTCACGGCGACCTTGGCTTCATTCCGCTCTCGGGGTTTTCAGGGTTACGGGGGATCTGCAAAGAAAGCAAGTCAGGTTGGCTGAGCTCCGGGGAATATGGGACCGTGAATAATTAAATGCCCTGCTTTGGGTAGGAGTTTTGTGCCCACCACACTTTCACCAGAGCACAGCTAAGCTGGTCATTACTGAAAAGGATTTTCCTTAACTGTGCCGTCTGTTGCTGATAAGAATGTAGGCAGCACACTGATGACCATGAGCCCTTTACAATTGGAAACATCTGTCTTCACACCATGGGCAGTGATCATCCCTGCCCAAAGAACAAGCAAGTTAATGATACAGGTTTTTAATCACTATTTCTTCTGCCTCCTATTTCATACATACGTCTAGAAATCAAAATTTCCACTTCCGAAATCTAAAATTTCATTTTCACATTGAAGAAATGGGGGGGGAGGGGGGGAGGAAGGAACCGTTCATCACTTTTCTTCCCTAAGCCGCTCCAGTTCTTCTGGCATCTGCCAAAAGACAAAATCCTCAGCCCTGCTAATTTCTGCCCTTGCTGCCGCATCGACACTAAATCCCTGAAGGCAGCTAAGCCCAGCTCAGCTGCCATACCCCAACATCCCATGGCACAGGATCACCTTGGGGATGGGGGGGTGGGGTCACAGGCCACCTCCTCTGCCCTACATTTGTCACACGCTGCTCGCACAGATCATTATGGGATGGATGGTGGCAGACTCCAGCTATGCCTGTTCCCCACCTTGCTGCTGAGACAGCATCAGGCTTGTGCTGACCCCCAGCTCTCCTCCGTGCCCTCATTCCTCAGCCCATCCCAAGCCTTTGCCTCCACATGTGTTGGCCTCCCACAAAGTGAGTATGTGCAGAGGCTGGGGCTTGTGCTGGAAAACCAGCCTGTCCCAGCAGTCCCCTGCAAACTGACTCTTAACCTGTGGCAACTGTGAAGATGAGGCAAATAAGTGACAAAAGCCACCTTGGAAGGGGCTGAGGGCTGGCTGTGTGTGCCAAACACTTCTGTCTGCATTGTGTTCCTTCCTTTGCTTACTGTGGCTGGGGGTTCACTCTGCTCTCAGTGGGGGATGTGGGGGGCCATTGCTAAGGCTGCCAGCTACAACAGGGAAAGATATAGCTGGTCAGGACCTTTGCAGAGATAAAAATCTAGGCACCGGATAAAATATCAGCTGGGAGCCATGCAGGTGGTGAGATTCCTGTGATTAGACACCTGTGGGTGATAAAGGAGATTTGCCCCAGGCTTGCTTGATCAGGGAAGAGAAGCAGGCAGTTCTATGGCAGAGTTCATCTGAGCTGCTTTAGATATCTCTCTTGAGTAAGAAGCATCCCTTCATGACCAATTTCCATTGACTCTAAGGGAGGTTAAAGTGAGAGGTAAGACTTTGCAGGCAAATTTATTCATGTAAGTAAATACTTCTTTAAGTGTTCAGAGCCAGTTTCTCTGGTACGCTGCAGCAGAGTTGGTTTGTGCTGTGGAGCCTCAGTGGAAGATCTGCTTTAACAAAGTTCTAGCCCAGTGTGTTGCTTCACACTAAGCAGGAGTTCGAGCCTCCTTGCGTGCTAAGTGCATGTTTAAAGGATCTGCTGTATTGAGGAAGGAGTCTTCCATTTTCTTCCCTGGTCTTACCACACCAAGTGCGAGTTTCTTCTGTTTCTTCCAAGGCTGTCTACAGGTTTGCTTCTCCCTAGGGGGCATCTGCCTTTATTTCATCATGCTCTATTCTGTTCCTCTTCTCATCAGAAGTCTTCTCTGAAGTGCTTGTAGTTGTCATTGGGATCCTAATACCTACAGGCCTCTGAAGGTAAGCCACAGGGTTCCTCTATGCATAAGCAGTTCCATGTGTTTAACACTTTTCTGTGAAATGTAGCTGCTGTCTGCAGATCATGTGAGATCCTTGCTTAAGCTCAGAAGAGGAAAAAATACTAATCTAGCAAGTAAAATGCTGGGTAAGCATTTTCATTTGCAACGCAGGTGTAAAGAGTGAGTGGAGCTGTGCAGAACCAGACACACTTGATGTGTGAGATTAATTTTCTAATTACAGTGCTGTAAGGCCATCAGAGCTTCTGCAAAATGAGAGAGGAAAGCTCTCCAGCAGCATATGGAACCTCTTACGTTTCCTTTAACACACTGATCTTTTTTCCATGGCCGTGAAAGCAGAGTCCGTTAGTCTGCTTTATTTGTCAGGTACGAGGCTGGAATGAGCATAAACTGCAGTGAGACACCGGATAGCAAACTAGTGATAAAACAAAGACACTGTAGCAAAAGCACTGTATGTGTACATGGATGCCTATATATATATTGCTGCTCAGATGAGATCCAAGCCCCAAGAGATACGGTTTCAAAGTATGTACTTCTGTGCTTGCTCTTCTCCAGAAGTTAGGTTGCCCATGACACTTACTAGATCCTAAACACTGACTTTCACTGCCCATTTTCTCCCCTGCAGTACTGTTTTAAGCCAGAAGTAAATCTTCCTGGTAACTGAGGAGTTAAGAGATGTAAAGCACATAATTATGATCTGGGATGTCACTGGGAGAAGCAAATATTTTCTGATTCAAAAATGTATTCTGCAGCTTTGATCCTGCAGGAATAAAGTGTGAATTTGACATATGAGGAAGCAGTTCACCATTAGTGTGTATCAGCGAATGCTCTGTTGATGTTTCAAGGACATCCTTATTTATTGTGCCTTTGTGGAGGAGTAAATGGCCACTCAATAAAGCCAAATAAAGCCTCTCAGCTGCTCCAACGAGGCTTCTTGGTACCCTGCTGCTGTAACTGTAGCTGTGCTGCAGCCCCAGACTTTCAGGGACCCCGATTTCTGCTGTGACTTGGAGAATCATTGTATGCAGACTTCCCTCAGTAGCACTGGTAGCTGAAAGAGTCCTTTTCACTTGCTGTGCCATCGGAGCACCTCAGCAGCTGAACAAATACTTACTTTTTGTCATAGTTGGATTGTTTTTTCAGCTGGATCAGTCCTCTGGTCTAGCTTGTCATGCCACTGCTCAGATACCTGTGCTGGCATAGCAAAAGGCAGCATCCAGTAAGCACGAGCAAGTGAGAGAGTGTCTCTGCTTAAACTGTACAGTCACTACGATGCTGTGGCCATCTAAACCAATTTTAGGAGGGGCTGTCCAAGTCCTGCTTTCTAGGCCTCATCTGACATGATAATGAGTCAGTTTGGGGAACCATACTGGGCAAAAACTATGGGATCCTGGGATGGGAAGTCTGTTTAGCTGTGATGGGAAACTGCTCCTGGAACATCTAACCATGGCTGCAGCACTTTATTAACTTAAGGGTGGCTCAAAATACTTTGTCAAGTGTTGATCAGCCTGACTTATGGTCACAGAAAAGAGACAGGAAGATAATCCAGGCTGGAACTTCCGAAAAAGTTGCAGAAAATTGGGGAATCCAACTGGTGAGCTTGATTGAAAAATCACAGTTTAAGAGAACTGCAAGGGGACTGCACCAAATTCATGCTATGGATCTCCTGATCTAAAGCAATATCAAGGTCAGTCTCCCCATGAAAAGCCAATGTTTGAAGAAACACCTGTAAGCAAATGCAAAATGTAGTTGTACAAGCAACTCCACATCTGGAATAGCTGCTAGTAACAGTTAGCAGAACTGCTATAGTAACTCCTCAGTGCATCTGTTGGTACCTAGGCAGGCACTGCTCCAAGGAAATCCAGTTCCTGATTTCCAAACGGCTTAAGATACCAGCTTTTTCCCCTGAGGAAAACCCTCATATTTTCTGTTGGGTTCGTAGCCTTGGCTATTGGGACTTCCCTGCCCTGGACTGGGGTGAGGTCTGGGCTGCACTTGGCATGGTCATTGTCTGATGGGCAGCTTGTTGTGATCCACTACAGGGCACGTTGGACTAGAAACAGGGCTGATGGGTTTTGTGCCTGACTAGCACAGTGACCTTGTGCAAATCTCTTCTACTCTGCTTTGTTTCACTCCTCCACAGACTGGAAGAGTACAATAACACTTGTCTATCTCCCCACAGCTGGATGAGAAAGTCCGCGTAACACATAGCTTGTAATGACCTTTGTGAGCCCAGACTAAATTTCTGCTCTTATTGAATGAGACATTTTCCTTTTATTGTTATGTGAGTCATTGGAGGAACTTGACTTAGATCTATCGGAGCATTTGAGACGTGGGTTTGGAGCTGCTGGACAGGAGGCGCTAACATGGAGTGACTCATCGCTCCCCTCAGGGACAAGAAAAGGTTTACGCAGTCGACTGGAAATCATATTTTATATGCAGATAGGCTGCTTCATGGTGGAGAATCCCAAAGCAGCTTATAAACATTGATTCCAGTGCACAAAAGCCAGCAGCTGTAGTGAGATGTGCAGGTGCAATGAGCTATTATATACCTGTAACCTGACAGGGAGAGGAAGAAGTGTGAAAGCTCAATGGAAATGAGCTTTTGAAAGGCTGAGAAGGGAAGAAAAAAATGAGCTAATATTGAAAAATGTTTCCCCTTGTATTGCTCGATTCAGTGCCTGGATCTCACGTGACATACAACACACCTGATGGATTCTGCTGTTTTTCTGTCCTTGGGTCACCTAGCAGGACACAAGGCTGGGTTAGGTAACACGCACAGGGTACATCGTGTGCTTGAACCAGAGGGGATGCCAGTCTGCTCCTGACTCGAGGGCTGACTTGTCCGTACAGGTTACAAAAAGTTATGTTCTTAGCCGTGGAAAACACTAATTCAAAGTGCATTGCTGGCAGCCACATAAACAGAGGTTTGACCGAGGTTCAGGTTGTCTTGGGAGGGGAGTCAAGTTCCTGTTTTTTGGAAGATAGTTTGGTGTGGTCTTGGTTATGGGACTTGCTGCACTTCTGGTCTCTGTCCCAGCCTTCTGGCTACCTTCCCTTTGCTGATGCCAGACTTTCCATGAATCTTCTTTTCCTCCTTAGACTGAGCCTTGGACCTAATAGTTTCTGTCACAGAGTCCCTTAGCCTGCAGGTCTGACTGGACATGTCTGCACACAGCTTCTCCCTTTCTCGAGCATGCCAGCAAGTGCCTGCTTCTCAGTCTGATTCTCCAAACAGGCACCCTCTTTCATTACTTTTTAAAGTAATGACATGGCCTTTTAATTTTTCCGTTTGAGAGCAAAACCAGCTAGACAAAATCAGCTTTGATTATTTTGCTTCCTCTTCCCCAGACAAGGAGTGAGGCTAACAGGCCTGGCATTGTCCCCTAGTAGCCCTCAAGTGTTTGCTCAAAGGTGGCTTAGCTCAAGCCAGGCTTTTCTGTTAGTTTTTCCTTCCTGTTCTGTTTAATACAGTGGTTTAACAGAAAGAGTAAATATCCCAAACAGTAGTTTAATACCTGTACATGACTAGAGAGAAGCCTGATATTTTCTGCTTCGTTAAGGATATGACTGTTCAGGCCAGGCTCTCCAAGTTCATAGCACAGTTCTTGAACAGCACGATTTAGACCAGGGGTGTACTTGTTTTCCCAGCAGAAGTATGTCAAGCAACTACAGCTGCCACTTAATCAGTCCGGCTGAAGTTACTGCTGATTACATAGAGTATATTTTTCACAAACATCACTTCAATTATTTGTTTCCAACCTCCAGAGTTAAAAAAAAGAATAAAATAATACTTAGCACTAGTATTGAAAGATGGATGTATTGCCTATTTGCATGACAACAGAACAGATGGAATAGTTACACTATCAGAACATACTACCCTAGGAAAATGTTATCAGAGTTCATTTACTGTATTTTCAAAGTCAGGTAAGATCCCAAGAGGCTGAATCTTCATCTTCAAAAAGTCTGTGTCCTGTCCTTGAACAGCAACTGATAAATATGCTTCCCTGCTGCCTTACAGAAAGCACAAGAAATCATCTCCCTTTTCAGCGTGGTCTTTGAAAAATCTGGTGCCAGGCACTGTTGCTGCTGTTGTTACAGAGTCCTAGGATGGTTGTTGCCCTTCCCCGTGATTGAAAGGCTTGTGTACGCATGCAGTTCCATAAAGGGATGTTTGTTATGTGTTTCTCATGAGGCAAACACAAATCAGGTGACAATTATCCCTAAATCCTGTGGAGAACCATAAATGGGAAAATAGGAGGAGAGAGAAGGACAAAGGAATCTATGGCATTTGGGAGTGATACCTTTCTTTACTAGATTCGGGGTCTGAGCCAGCTTCTACAGAAATCAATTGAATGAACACCTGCTAGCTCCTGTGAGCTGAAGATAAAGCTTTCAATGCTGAATTTTGCTTAGTTGTCCAACATGCTGCAGTTTGGGCTTCTGAATTACTGCTAGCTGGCTTGCTCACACACCTGCATCTCCACCCTTGCGAAGATGAGCTTGTAAAAGCCATGCAGATCTTTGGGCACTGATTAACTCCCTCCTCTGTGCTCCCTATAAGCACCTGCGACCCACCTAGCCTGCTCACCCCGGTGACAGTGTCAGCACCAGCACAGTGGCCCTCTGTCACCACACCCCAATTTTGCCACCTTTTCCCCATCCCTGCAATCCCAGCAGCAGGGATTCCTTAAAATACAAGGGGAAGGAAGGGCTGGAAAGAGTGTTTGCGTCTGCCACCGGTTCTAGCTTGGCGAGGATGCTTCCAGCTTTAATAAACCAGATGATCAAAGCCTTTGTGTAAATCCTGCCATCAGGAGAGAGGTTGTACCGCTGTACTGACAGCAACCAGATCCCTGTGCAGCTCCCCCAAACCTTGTTTTTCTGAGCTGCAAGCACCTGGCACCCGGATCTCTGTCCAGCCCGGCAATGGGAGGGCAACTGACGCCGGAGAGAGAGAAATCTTTCCAGTCGTTTTCTTTCCCAGTAAGCCGGAGATTTTTAATATACATGTGAGTGATCTGGGGCCATTTTTTTTTTTTTCAGACTTGAAAATTATATTTGTTTTCTTTCCAGTCTTCTGAGAGATGCGTATCAGAGGCAGCCGAGTGCAGCCAAAACAGCTGCCTGATAAGATCTTCACAATTCATTTGCACGACCATGTGTTTTGCAAAGGAAAAAAGAAAGTGTTAACGAGTTGACAAGCACACTCTTCCTTGCAGCAAGCAGCGCTGCCAGCCGCAATATTACTGCAGGGAGGAGAGAGTAGGGTAGTGGCAGACCTTGAAAAAAATATTCTTTGTTCAAGCTGGTTACAAAGACTCCTACTTCCTTAATATACCACATTCTAGCTGGCCGAGCAACGCAATAGATTCAGTAGAAACTCGATAACGACGAAGGGCAGCGTGTTGCTATCGGGGTTTTAGGGGTGAATCCTTGGGGTGGAAAGAAAAAATGTGTAACCAAGAAGGATCAAAGCAAAAAGGAGTGTTTGCTAGGCATGTAGCTTCTGTATCACTGCTGTCCCAGATTCTGACCCCACGGCTGCAAATGAGGGTCCGGAGGTGGTTTTACCCTCTGACGCTGCCATTTGCAACCAGATCCTCAAACGATGCAAATTTGCTCAATCTCAGTTCAGCCCGAACACACGTATACACATACAAAAATCCAGCTTAGGGAAGAAAGGACCAAAGGCAGTTTTCAAGAATAACTCGAACGAGCAAGTGAATATTTCCTTTCATGCCTTGCTCTTTTGCATTTACTGAATTTGTTCCACATGAATGTAGAAACAGCTGCATCAGCAGCAGCACTGAGGCTGGAACCTTATTAATATTTATGTCTGGAGAGCAGAGCACACAGGAATTGAAATGCCTTCCTGTCATTCGTTCAGGGACCCCAGCATCCGTACAGCATCTTGTCATGTTTGGTGGCCAGGCAGGCAGATTTATTAGAGAGCAGCTCAGTTCCTCATCAGCACTCTCACCTGATCGCAGGAAAACTGCCCTTCACCTCCTACCTGCTCTTTGCTCTTCGTCATTCAATAATTTCCTAATTAAGGAAACCATTTTTCATCTCTGTTTTGCACTTCTGTGGTTTGCATTCTCATGTTAAATGCAGCTTGAGACATTATTAGATGCTTGAATTATTTTTATTATAGAAGGGCATACCTGTAAACCTTAGTGTGAATGAGGTGAAACAAAAAATAATGCTGTGACAGGTCCAGCATATGCTCAAGTAGACGAAGTTCACAACACATGATGCTATGCACATGAAAGGTGTCGTGTGGTGCTTGTGTGACCCTCTGAGCCTCCTTTGGGACTCTTTACTGCTATAATTTTTGCTGACAAAGTGCCAGAGTGATAGCCCTTAATCTAAGACTGGAGGTTTTCCTCACTGAGGGTGCTGAGCAGGATTCCAGCTGACAGTCTTGCTCCAGCTTTTGTTTTGCTAGAGTAATTTTTACCTTGTCTAATAATGAGTAGCTGGTGAGCAGGCAGGTGCAGACAGTGCTCTCAGCAAAACTGAAACATTCACATATTTCTAACTAATGAATAGAAACAGTGGCTTGCAGCAGCAGTAGAAGAGAAAAAAAAAAAAAAAATCCTGCGATCTGGTTGAAGCCGGTTGTGAATAAGATGCATAGCAGCCTCAAATGGCAACACAAGCAGTCCTCAGCTTCTCCCCTGCTGAGGCCAGTGATGCCCCAAGATGGGCAGCACCGACAGGGGCAGCAGTCCCAGCCCCAGAGGGGTGCCCCTGCTTCCCTGGGCTACTGCCCAGATGGGCCTGGGGGCTACAGGTACAGCATGGCCACGACCTGGGTCTCTCCTGCTGGGGCTTCTCTGGCGAGCAGAGCTCGCCCTGCTGTGGGGCTGGTGTGGGGCAGCTGCCAGTGGTGTGACCACCCCTCTCTGCTGTGCATCCCGTTGGGCACACGCCACCAGCCATCCTGGGTATTGCGGCTTGAAGACAGCTTGGCTTTGATGGGCTCTGGGGTCCGAGCATTGCACCGATGGACAGGAACAGCTGCTGGCTGGGCAGGTGTGGGCAGGAGGAGGCGGACTGGTCTTTGCTGCTCCCATTGTTGCTCTCCATGTCCTCCGTGTTGACACACTGTGGTTTTCTGCCTCCAACCTGTTTTCTTCCTTTAGGATCGCACAGCTTTCCATGCTGGTGTTGATCCTTCCCTGTGTTTGAGCTGCTGACGATAATCATGTTCTCTGCCTGCAGTTCTACTTTTTCTCATTGGGTATGATGCTGCGCTGCTGAATTTCCCGTAGTTTGGAAATTTTCTGCAGAGGCTGGGCAGAGACTGTACAGCTGGGCCAGGTTACAGCCAGGGCTCTTGTTGGGGACAAGGTTACCGAGGGTCACGGCACACAGTCATGGCGGCTACCAGCCTTGACTGCTTCTTATCCTTCCCCACCAGCTGACACAGGTTGTTCCAGCCATTGGTACAGCCTCCAAGCAACCCATATGCAAAACACGAGAAGGCACACAGAAATGGAGACCCTCAGCAAAAATTTTGTTTGCATAGATACAAAATATTTCCTCTGTATGGGCATCACCCTGAAGTCCTCCTAAATGTACCCAGAGTCCTCCTGGCTTGCCCCTTCCCCACCCTCTTCTGAGTTACAATGACGCAAAATGTTGGTTTGCCCTAAATGACCTAATGAGCTGCCCTAGATGCGGGTCATCTACTGTCTAGCCTGGTCAGTGGTGTAGGACCACAATTTGCCACAGTTCAAACTTTTCTCATTTTTATGTACTGCAGCATCCCATCTCTCAAGATACAGAAAGCTTAGGTGCCACTCTTGGGGGTTTGGGCATAACTCCAAGGTCTTTCAGTCATTGACATCCTTCTGAGAGGAGCCACAGACAAGGACATCCATGAAATAGGATGCTGAGTCATGAGATGGGTGCATGTTCTCTGAAGGTAGAGGATTGTCTCTTTAGGAAAAATGTTCTAATGACCCACAAACCATGCTGCAGTACATTACACAAATGCATATATTTCCTATTATGGAGTTAAATGGCTGAGTCCTTCCCTTGGGCTTTTGTTAGCTGGCTGTTGCAACCTTCTGTATCCTGCAAGTGAGTTGGGACTTTCATCAGTGACCATGTCAGTAGCTTAAGGCAGAGGCTCTGACAGTGATCACACCCAACCTTCTAGCTGGGAGGATGGGAACCGTGAGAGGGAGGAGAGGATACATTGGATAAAACTGTGTTGATCCTCTGAGCTTCATTAAACGAACTCTTGACTGAGGTCACCTTATTCCTCCTCTTGTATGTCCGGCGAGGATGGCTGCGGAATAACCCCATGACCCAGTATTTCATCGGCCCTGCCACCATTCCTGCACTTCCGTCGCCACGCTGCTTTTACACCCTGGGAAATCAGCCGGGCGAGCGAAAATGTTGCAGGGTTTTTTTGTTCCTTTCTTTTTTGTGCAGCTCGTTTCTGCCGGGAAGGCCGGGGAGGGGGGGATGGTTGCCGGGGAGACTGGGGATGAAGGAATCCAGCCAGGGTCGGCCCCGGGGCTGGGGCAGGGGCTGTGCTG
Organism: Pampusana beccarii; assembly: GCA_013399365.1. Lineage (NCBI taxonomy): Eukaryota > Metazoa > Chordata > Aves > Columbiformes > Columbidae > Pampusana > Pampusana beccarii. The sequence goes on from VWYH01008684.1 coordinate 524,733, forward strand.
ACAGACACATGGATGTGAGGCAAATACAGAGTGAGGAGAGGCACTGGCAGCTAACAGCCGAACAGTTCATTTCTCTGCAAGTAATTTGCAATAAGCTATGTTGAACCTTTTGGAAACCCTCTGTTTCAAATGCTTACCTTTGAATTAAGCTGGACCTTGTCTGAAGTGTCCCGAAGTGATCTGAATGGCTGCTGTTTGCCTGTAAAGTGTCTTGTCTGGGGGCTGCAGAAAAGCCAGACCTGGATTTCCTCCCTCATCCCTCAGTAACACAGCTATTTGTCTTAGAAAAAAGCATTTCACATCTTTTTTTCTTCCAGTCTCAACAAGTTCTATACAGAAGATATATTTGAATCCCTCCCCCTTCAAAAATGAGAATTAATTTATTTTAAGATAAAGCAGTTGGGGTGGGTTTCTTTCCTCTGGTGTTAATAATCTGTTTTACTTGAATTGGATTTTAAAATGGCTTCCTTTGAAACCCCAAGCTGTTAGGAATGAGCTTAACATAGGTATGGAGGATGTGTAAAAATCAGCTGCTCCCTTTCGTGCTGAAATGTCGGTAATTCTTCTAGTAAATAACTAATATGCACTGTACAATATGTAGAATGCTTGGAAATCATAGTAGCAAGCACTCATGGTACCTGTATTTTGCACCAGCTCTGCTCTAATCGAGTTTAGCTGTGACTGTGTTTCCAGGAGCACACCCACTGCAGCCATAGGAAAAGCTGGCACTGCTTTGAATCATTACCTGAAGCGGTCAGTGGTCCACTGAAGTTGCTAATCTGCAAGTTATTTTTAAACAAGTAATTATAGATGTGGATGTTGATTATGCAGTTAACATGCCACAAAAAAAAAAAAAAAAGTTCACTTGGAATTAAAGCTACACATTGTTTGTGAAGCGTAGTCAACCAAATAATTAAATTGCTCCTGGCTTGGACCAGTAAAAACAGATTTTACAGGGAGTGCATTTTTCTCAGAATCACTATAGAAGAGACAAACCTGAGAGTGTATTATCCAGCATCCCCTTTTGGAGCTGGTATGCCTTCTCCCTGTAAGGTGAACAAAAGAAAGGTGTGGACGCTTTGGCATATCAATCAGATGAAACCGGGTTGCTCTGCAGATTGCCTTGGAAGAATGTAAAATTAGACCCAGAGTGATCCACAGGCAGGGTTATCGATGTGCACAGACGAGGTTAGAAACATCAGGGGCATCGGCACATGGATAGAACAAAGAAGAGTATATTGAATAAATGTGCGCTGGAAATGGTGATGAGCGTTTATCTGTACCTCTAGAATAGCTGCAGCCTTGTCACAGAGGGTCACTAAAGCGGGGTTTAGCGGGGTACCGCCTGGCGCTGGCCGTGGGGAGCCTGCCTGCCACTGCCGGGGCTCCGGGCTCCCGGGGGAGCCGCACCCTCCCACCGCCGCACACGCTGATCCGGACGGTGCTGTGAAGCAGGCGGTACCGATGAGGAGCCGACACGCCGCGCTGACCGAACCAAAGGGCCCTGCGTGCGGCGCGGACCGTGCCGCCCTCCCGTGCCCTTCCTCCCCCCGACCTCCTCCTCCTCCGGCGGCTTGGGCATGTGCCCTGCCCGCCGGCTCTCCGGCCCTGGTAATGACCGCGATGCCACACCGCGCTGCTCGAAATTAAGCCGGCAAGAGCATCTCTGGGGCGCTCTTGTTTAAACCTGCCTTGCCTCCCCCCGCTCCCCGCCTCATTTCCAGCTCCTCGCCTTTCTTCATCCCTCACCATGTGTAAATCTGCAACAAGGTGACAACGTGCTGAGAGTTGCAGGACCTGACTGCTGCAGAGCTCAGGGATAATACCACCCCCGCCCCGACCTCTGCTCAGGAGCACCCGCGTTGTCTATTGTCTAGCTGAGGGTCGCTGGTGGTCGCAGCTGGACAGGGAACAGCGAGGAGCCGGTGGCTTTGCTAGAAAGCGGCTCCTGGCCCAGCTACGAGAACTAAATCCGACTTTTTTTAGGCGGCGAAAGAAAAGCTGAGCTCAGCACCGGGGGAGTGGCAGGCACGGAAGGCTCGGGGGACGGCTGGATATCGGGCAGGGTGGCCGGACGGCAGGTTACACGGCACAGCCCGTGCTGGGGTGAAACCCTTCCAGGTCCTGCCGGGAGTAAACGAACCCGGTCAGGGCGTGGGGCTCCTGACAGCCGGTGCGGGCATGTGCAGGCAGGCGGGCGGCAATCACCGGCGCTCGGTGATGGAGGGGGTGCGTGTGTCCCCGCGGGGAGCGGAGTCTCCCACCGACGCCGTGTGAACGGCGGCACCGACAGAGGATGGGGGGGTGGGAGGTGTCGGGCTCCCCCCCGCCTTGCGCGGCAACGCCCGCTGCTGCGGCAGGGAAAGCTGCTCGTCTCGGGGAACAAAAGGCTGAGGCGGCCGCAGGAGGGCGGAGGGAGGGCGGCCACCAGCAGCGCGGCGGCGGGGCCGGTTCACACATAGGCGGCCAACAAAGCCCCGAGGCGGGCGGGACTCTGGCCGGGGAACGGACCCCCCGAGCAGATCCCCCGGACCCGCCGCCGTGCTCCGCGCCTTTGTCCCCGCTGTCAGCGGCGAACCGGGGCGGTGGCGGGCGGTGGCACCGGCTCGCCGCGGCCCCTCCGGGAAAGCCCCGCCCCTGGCCACGCCCCCAGAGCCAAACCACACCGCCCGCTGCGGGAGACAATACCGCAGCCCCGCCCCGCCGCCGAGCTCCCATTGGCTCCGCGACGTTCCCGCATGACGTCACCCGCAGGGCGGGGCGCGGCGCCCGATTTAAGGGGCCGCGTGGGGCGCGGCCGCTGCAGCGGAGAGTGCGGGAGCGGGCGGTGAAGGCGGCGGCAGCAGGAGTGGGGCAGCGTCGGACACCGGCACCATGCGTGAGATCGTGCACATCCAGGCCGGGCAGTGCGGCAACCAGATCGGTGCTAAGGTACGGGCCGGCGCCCTGGACGTCTGCCCGGGGCTCCGGGTCGAGGTCTGGGGCGGTGGCCGCTCAGCCGGGCTCCGCGTGTCCCAGGGAGAGCGCTGCTGGGAGCACCCGCTTTCCCGCTGAGGAGCACCGCCAGGCTCGCCCCTTCGCGGGAGGGTCCACGCGTGGCGACTCCGAGCTGTCGCCTCTTAGGGGATCGTGGGGGGATTCCGCGGCTTGGGCGCGGCGCATCTTGGGTGGGGGGGAGGCAGCCGTGCTATCCATCTGTCCCCCGTGGGCTGCAGGGGTCCTGGCCGGGCGGGGGAAGGGGCGCCCAGCCGGTGCCACACCCCTCAGGGCGATGGGTGGGGTGAGGGGCGCGGTAGTGGCCGCGTCTGGCGGGGGCCGCCCCCCCCCACTCGGCGAATCCCCGCCTGCCACGTCGAGGGGCTTTGGCCAGGGGGCGCGGTGGCGCTGACCGCCCCGTCCCTCCCATGGTCCCCGCAGTTCTGGGAGGTCATCAGTGATGAGCATGGCATTGATCCCACGGGCAGCTACCATGGGGACAGCGACCTGCAGCTGGAGAGGATCAATGTCTACTACAATGAAGCCACTGGTAACGCCCCTTTATAACGAGCTTCCCGGTGCTGATGGGGGGCCAGGCAGGGTGTCCTCATTGCCTCCTGCCATGGGGGCTCTGCCCCAGGGGTTAACCTCTTAGCACAGCTACTTTGTATTCCCATCCCCAGCTACTTCCCTCCAAACTCCCTCATCCTCGGTGTCCTGGGGAGGCGGAAGGGAGCACGGCAGGGCTCCTGTGACGCTGGCTGCAGACCGTGGGGCTGTAACGCTGGTTCTTCCTGCAGGTAACAAGTACGTCCCACGCGCCATCCTGGTGGACCTGGAGCCCGGCACGATGGACTCGGTGCGCTCCGGCCCTTTTGGACAGATCTTCCGCCCTGACAACTTTGTCTTTGGTGAGTGAGGGTGGGATGGAGGAGTCTCAAAGCGGGAGCTGCGAGCGCAGGGAAGGCTCGGTGTGAGCATGCAGGTGACCTGGGGGACCAAATACCAACAGCACAGTAGGGATGGAAGCGAGGAGTGGACCCCGTGGGGTGGGACAAGTGGGACGATCTGTGTTCTTCCCATGGACGCTAACGCAGCGCCTTGCTTCGGGTCTACCCTCCAGGTCAGAGCGGGGCTGGCAACAACTGGGCCAAGGGGCACTACACGGAAGGTGCGGAGCTGGTGGACTCTGTCCTGGACGTGGTGAGGAAGGAGTCGGAGAGCTGTGACTGCCTCCAGGGCTTCCAGCTGACCCACTCGCTGGGTGGCGGCACGGGCTCTGGGATGGGCACCCTCCTCATCAGCAAGATCCGGGAGGAGTACCCCGACCGCATCATGAACACCTTCAGCGTGATGCCCTCGCCCAAGGTGTCGGACACGGTGGTGGAGCCCTACAATGCCACCCTCTCTGTGCACCAGCTGGTGGAGAACACGGATGAGACCTACTGCATCGACAACGAGGCCCTGTACGACATTTGCTTCCGCACCCTGAAGCTGACCACTCCCACGTACGGGGACCTCAACCACCTGGTGTCGGCCACCATGAGCGGCGTGACCACCTGCCTGCGCTTCCCCGGCCAGCTGAACGCCGACCTGCGCAAGCTGGCCGTCAACATGGTGCCTTTCCCCCGGCTGCACTTCTTCATGCCGGGCTTCGCCCCCCTCACCAGCCGCGGCAGCCAGCAGTACCGAGCCCTGACGGTGCCCGAGCTGACGCAGCAGATGTTCGACTCCAAGAACATGATGGCCGCCTGCGACCCCCGCCACGGTCGCTACCTGACGGTGGCCGCCATCTTCCGGGGACGCATGTCCATGAAGGAGGTGGACGAGCAGATGCTCAACGTGCAGAACAAGAACAGCAGCTACTTTGTGGAGTGGATCCCCAACAACGTGAAGACGGCCGTCTGCGACATCCCCCCGCGCGGCCTCAAGATGTCCGCCACCTTCATTGGCAACAGCACGGCCATTCAGGAGCTCTTCAAGAGGATCTCGGAGCAGTTCACGGCCATGTTCCGGCGCAAGGCTTTCTTGCACTGGTACACCGGCGAGGGCATGGATGAAATGGAGTTCACGGAGGCCGAGAGCAACATGAATGACCTGGTCTCCGAATACCAGCAATACCAGGATGCCACTGCTGATGAGCAGGGGGAATTTGAAGAGGAAGGAGAGGAGGATGAAGCATGAAGTTGAAATGGGTAGGAGTTAAGTATAGTCTGAGCAGGCAAGTGTTCATTGAGAGAAGGAATCTGTGCAGTTGTGCTGAAGCATGCATTTTTTAATTTGGTGCTCTCCACTGTTGCTTCTGTCAGCAGTTTTGTATCCTTGACTGTCCAATGTAACAGTAGTTGCAAAAATACTTCAGAGTCTTCTGTTGAAATGGTTAACTTCTCAAACATAAAGGCTTTTTGTGTCCTAAACTGTCTCCTCTGCCTTATTTCTCTCTCTCTAGATTAAGAAAATAACTCTTGTGTAGTTTTCTGTAACTTCACTTCTCAGTTTAATCCTTAAGCTCAGTGAAAGTTTAAACTCAAAGCGAGGTTTCTCAGGCCATGAATGTGTCAGCCATGAGTGAACTGCAGTTGCTTGGCTTAAGATGGTAGCTACTTTGTGAGAACTGGGGCTTCACTGTTAGACACTACTGCGTCTAACAGCTCATCTACTGTTGGGGAGAAAGCTGCCTTAACTAGTAGAAACAAGACACTGCACTTGAGAATCCTGCAACTCCTATTTATGGACATATACGGTAGTGAGGTCAGTGAGAAGGTATTGAATTCCACATTACAAGCTGTCAAAACTGATTTGATGAGATAGCTGCAGGCTTCCCCGCTGCCATTCAGCAACTCTTATTTAACTAGTTCCAGGGCCTATAGTACATGCATATGGGTAGCTGCCTCTGATCTGACTTGATCCTGAGCTGTCCTGTCTCCCCAGTCCTCCTCTCTAAATATGAAAAGTCCATGTAGAGAAGCATGGATCTGTCCTAGGCAGACAACTCAAACTTTATTAGGAACCTGGACTTTCTCCTCAGGCATAAAATTCTTGAGTGTTTCCCAAAAATAACCACTAAGCTGCCCTTAACTGTAGAGAGATTGACTCTTCATGGCAATCAATTCCTGTTAGGAGAACAAAGGTGATTGGCAGATTTCTAGCTAACATGGCTCAAAAGGCTACCCAGAGCATCCATGCAATCTTGAAGCAGTCAGGTAGATACCCTGACAATAGATGTCTCCTGTACCCAAGTTATGCATTTACAGGACTGTTGTTTGATACTCTTGGTCCCTGCAGCAGGACCTGGACCTCTACCCAGCCAGGTGGGAGCAGTGCAGCAGCACCCCGTTGTGCATCTGTGCGGAGGTACGTGTGGCTTCCTTACAGCGAGGGAGGGGGGATTTGTGTTGCCATGTGCTTAAAAGATGCAAGAATCCTGAGTGAGTCTATGCTGCAGTTGTTGGTAGTTATAAGACCTGTGAGACCTCTTACTCCTACAAAACAAGAATATAATAAAATCACCCACAGAGTATTGCAGCTACCCAATTTGTAAGCTTAGTCCTTAGTTCACCCAAACACCACAGACAGGAGTGCTCCTGTACTAAAAGTGTTGCTTTGAGAAACGCTACCAATGCTACAATCATTGTGGTCCTCACTGCTCTGAAAAAAGCTGGTACCCACATGTGTGCGACATCTTCTGTGACCTTTAGTAGAGTGTTTGCAAAGCATTGCTGGAATAAAGACTTAAAAGAGAGCTACTTTGTATAACTAATACCTTGCCCATTTTGGCTCTGTTAATTGATTGCTGCCTGCAGCCACTGCTCTGAGTGTACCCTGTTACTTTGTTCATGGGCTTATTATGCTATGGTGAGATCTATGATGATGCAGGCACTTGCTTAAGCTTTTCTCTTATCTATATGTTTCATCCCTGGTGTACACCCTGTAAAGAGGAGTGAGAAGCACTTAAACTGCCTGAACTGGCAGCAAACAAAATACAACTGTATATACCCACAATAGTACTTGTATTTTCTAGAACTTGGGTAGTTCTTGGATTAGGCATTAAACAAATTGAGGTTGTTTTAGTAAATGAGTTACAACATGCTGCCCCAAGCCCTTTGGGGAAATAACAGTTTATCTGGTTGTCAAAGTAACATTCCCTTGAAATTACCCACCTGGGTTGTACTTGAAACCATTTATCATATAGCTTTCTTTGTAAAGCTGAGAAGGGGAGCCAGCAAATTATTTTAAACAAAGTTTTAACTAAAACATGGGAGCCCATCTTTGATAGTAAAGATCTTATTTTCTGCCATGGGACTGTAGCAGGTTCCACGAGTGTTCAGCATGTCTAGCTTCTAATTCTTAGTGTAATTACACTTTGTCTCTAACTAACCCTTAAAAATAGCTAGCCAAGTGACACATTTCAGTACATCTCCTCTACTAGAAACTAGGACACCATCCTACATTGCTTGCTGTTGTTTGTATTCTGTTTTTTCCAGAGGAAGAGAAACCATAAATAGAGATACTCTAGACAGAAACATGTCCCTTCATAAATCCTACACAGCTTATTTGCCAGCCATAATCATTAAAAAAATATCCGTGGGAGTTGTGGGAAATACAGGAAAAGAGAATGCTGGAAGATTTAGAGGGGAGGCTGTAAACTCCTTGGTAGGAACAGTAAGTCAACTATAAGGGAGGGTGAGTGTCCCACTGGGCCTGGGGGCTGCAGTAGCATTTCTTTTTCTGTTGGATCTTGGAGTTTTAGCTCTGTCTCCTAGGAGACCATTCACTGTAAAAAATGGAGACTTCTGTATGCCAAACAACTAATGGATGTCTTCACAAGTGCTCTTGGTTGCAATTTTTCTGTTTCACAGAGAAAACAGAACCACTGAAAGGATTTCAGATTAGGTAATCTGACTACCTTAACCTCTGTTGGTTGTTGATTTTTATTTGTCTGTGATGAGCAACACCTCTGAAGCTAAAGGCCTTGCATGAAGCACACTGTCTGGAAGAAATGAGGATAGATAGCACAGGTTTAGTGGTGTGCATCTTAAGCCACTTACGAAGACTATTTTGTGTTGAAGTAGAAATCAGTAATATCAAGCAATATACTTTTGTTTCAACAGATCAGTGGCGGCCTGCAGGGAAGCATTCTCCTCTATTGCCAATTAGAGCTAATGATGTTGGGGAAGGGAACAGTCTTTTGTTTTGTTTTGTTCCCTTCATTTAACATGGCATTTTTAAGCACATTAGCAGAATGTCTTGACCAAGACAAACAACTCAAACAATGTCCACCAGAAGAGGCAAGATGGTAAAGCTAAATAAGACTGTAAAAGCTGCTATTTACTGTTTAGGTTTAATTTAAACAGAAATTATATGAGGTGTGGTAGCACTGAGATGCCATGTCTCCTAATTTCTCTTCCCTGTATAGTTCTATGACCTCAGTCTAACCCATTGTACCAACAGTGTTGTGGAATGATAGTTCAACATATGGTCTAGTTCTTCAAAACATTTATGTAGGCTTACATTCTCTATAGATACTTCTGCTTTCCAACAGATGTTTTCCAACAGAAAAAAAAAGAATTGTCAAGTGGAAGCAATAACCATTCTCTTCCCAACATATGTGAGGTGCCCATATACATCAGAAATTGGGTTGCATTAAACACACAATGGTCCCAGTACTGTGATAATCTAAGAATCAAACCTGAGGCCAATCCTGTTGACAGATGTATCTTTCTAGAAGGTATGAGGTGAAGAACACAGTAAATCAAAGTAGCGATAGGATTTATAACCTGAAGGAAGAAAAGAATCCAGATCTTTGGTCTCTTCTCCAGCCAATTCTCTTCAACAATGGGGCAAATCCCTAATCTTCTGTGCAGGGAAATCTGCTCATGGATGATATTGTCACATGCTGCATACTTCTAAAGAGTATACCCCTACTAGATCCTTCTAGACACCTGTGAAAACAGTATGTGCTTATATAAAATGTGACGGACTGACACAGTCCTTAAGGGACAGTGCTGCAATGCACTACTGCAAAACACAGCTCTGGTGCCTGAAGGGACAAGTTTTCTTGCCTCACCAGAAAGGTTTGGGGCATCTAGCAATACTCTGCACCAGAAAGAGTTCTCCCCTTGCTTTCTTCATCTTTTGCTACTCCCTATAAGCCCCATGACAAAGTTATACACACACAAACATACACAAAACCCCACAAAACAAAACCCCCATAACTCATCGTCTTACTACTTCTTTTTTTTTAAGTGTTGTTAAACTACCCTAAATTATGCCTCACAGTAGGAGGTACTTCCATTATTGCTTTCTGTTTAATAAGGCCTAACATTTTTGTTTGCTAAAGCTATGAGGCAATAAAATCCTCTCTGGAAAAATTATGTGCCTGCTCCATATATTTGGTACACACCCTTTCTCCTGAGGGATGTTATTCTACTTTTCCATTCCACATTAAAGCATAATGAACGTGTACTTTTAGGGACCATTCAGATGGGGTAGCCTGCTTAGGAGCTATAGGTAATGCTGTTCCCCTGAACCTGCTTGTTGTAGGGCAGGCACTCTCTTCTTATTTACAAATAATCTCTTTCTTGATATTCTAGTGTATTTTTCAGATGCTTCTACATTTCCACAGAACAAAGCTCATGACTCTTTTGATGTGATATGTGTGCCTGAGGTAATCCAAATAAGGCTATTTTTTCCTCCTTTATTCAACTAAAAATAAACATTCATAAATAAGTGTTAGAAGCTAATCCTGTATGTGACTAAAAAAAGATTTTTGAGAATTTTACCCCTTCCACTCTAAAATTTGTTCATGCTAAGAACCTGTCTTTGATATCCAGCAATCACCTGTTCTGTTCTGATCTGTTTGTTATTTATTAAGGCGGGAAAGAGCAGACTATGAGATCTGAGGTATTTCCATTTTAGATGGTTGTTGTCTTTAGCTTCCCTACAGGAAAACTCAAAATGGAAGCATTTGGTCACCCGAAAGTGCCCGAGGCCATGGTGCATTTTGGAAAAAGACATTTATTGGCCCTGACTCTACTGGACATTTGTACAGCTGGAGCCCTCTGAGCATTTGAAGCTGAGGAGCAGGGAGGGTATTGGGGGGGTGCTGTGAAAGTCTGCCCCCCGTCCCCACGCAGCCATTCTGCCAGCAAGGGACACAGTCAGTCTAGGTGACAACTCCTTCCTCTCCCTGAGCAGTTTAACAAGAAGCGAACTGCTTCCCTGCTCCTAGTTTCAGTCCAATTTCAAGTATTTTATTTGTGAATCTGCCAGAAAGAAAATGTGTGTCTTATGGAAGTGTGTGTATAAGAAGGCTATCTATTTACAGTCTCTAAGCAAAAAAAAAAAAAAAAAAAAGAATTTAACAGTAGGTGATTCCCTCTTCCCCACTTAACATCATTTTTCCCTTATGGGCAGAATTGCACTCACAAGGGAGGAAATCAAGCTAGCTTTGTTAAATTCTTGTTTATTAGTATTTGATTTTGTACGTAGAGATTTTCCAGCTGGTCTCAGTTTATCCATATGTCATCTTTTATAATCAGATTATTTTTCTCACATGGCTTCCTTGGTAAGTTTAAAACATATTTTCTTTTCATGTTGGTAAGAATGCCTCTATAATTTCAGAAAGAAATGTTAATAATAATCTAGCTGAAGCAGAATGTCAAAACACTTGCTCCAGAGGACAAAATGGCTACCCTGGCAGAGGTTGTGTAGCTTGTTCATTAAACTGTTCTCTGTTGCTTTGCACTGAAAAATGTTTCCACATTTTCCATGAATGTAATAGAAAGATACTGCCTGCCTTCACGGTGAATAATTAAACAGGGTTTACAAGCAGAATTCAAATGGTCTCACAACAAGCTTTACAAACATTGAATGAAATTCAAGCACTGACTTCTTGCAATCTGCTTCTCTGCATCCAGCATAATGCTGGCCTTATAGTTAATAAATTCGTTGTATGGCTGGTTTTTGGAAATTCCAGCTATGATTCCAGCTACACCCTAGTAGACAAGGAGAAAACTTGGATTAGAGATTTCCAGGGCATTGGAAAAACTGGTGCTTGCAGAAGTGAGTAGCTCCATGGGATGGACTGATTCAATATCCTTAAGCTGCAAAAAAGGATGGTCCTATTCCCCTTGCCTTGCTTTGGGTATTACCTTTGTATTACTATTTCTCTTAGGTAGCTCCAGGGCACGTCTGACTCCCCTACCAGTCAGTTCGTCTCCTTAAACTCCACAGCTAGGGACAGTAAACCAGGGATGGGGAATAAGTTTTTTCTTGGCTCAGGGAGTGTGCCAGAGAGAGAACTGGCACAAAGGAGGAGGAATGGGCAGGCAGGAGGGAGCAGGACAAGATCCAGCCACCTAGTGCGATGGCACTCTGAACTGTCCCAGGAGGAACCTGGGCCGTTTTAAACAACATACATTGAATCCCACCACAGACTACTGCATCTCTTAGCAGACATCACCAGATGAAGTTTAGAGTTTGCTCAGTGTCAGTTTGAGTTACAAGTGATTATCGGATTGCAAGATAAAGCAAGGAGGCTAGGGAACAAAAGAAACGGTGACTAGCAGATCAAAGTCACTATCTGTGCCTTGTTCTCAATGACGTGCAGGAAATAAGCTACCCTGGAAAATGTGATATCAGCATTTCATTTATATTGATGCTGGAATCTTAGTCATCTCTTGACTGGAGGACCCAGTTCATGGAGACAGCAGACATTTCATCTACTGAGCAATCTTAAAAGGTAGATGCAGCCGGGAAGGGGGCAGGAGCCATCTGGCTGCTACCCCATCACATCTGGTGTGCCAAGTGGAAACAATGAGAGGCTGCATTGTTTTGCTTTCCTTCTCAGTAAATCACTGCCTGATGATGATCAACATATTTTTCCCTTTCTGGAGTCATTTTGTGGCATGTGATCATGTTTATTACAGTAGCTTTCAAAGCCAGATGAGCGGGGTTCTGTTTGCTGCGTCCTGTACAACCATATTCGCAGAAATTCCTTACTTTTGGAGGTTATAATCTAAGTTCACAAGAGAAACTACAGGGTGTGAGAGAAATATTAGATTCATGAAGAAACAGTTCTTCCCTCAAAAGAAGCAGGGATCATTTTAGAATTGACAGCGCCCTTAATTGGTTTGTAATGTGATGTTCTCTCACGCTCATCCTCTCTCCTCTTTTGTTCTTAGCTAAACACACAACCCCCTCAGGTACAATAAACACAAGTACGGAGGACTCTACAATGAAACCGCTTTTGCTCATTCACAAAAGCATGTTCAGCATTGTAGTATTTAACTGCTTCTAGTGCCTGCAGTGGGATGTAATTTTGAATTAAAAATAGATTTTCCTTTTCCGCATTTTATTACTAGAATTAAAAATACCTTAATGATTATTCCACCCTCTTGCTGGCAGAAATATTCTTCTATCTTAATATACATTGCAAGCAATCAAGCATCAGGTTCCACAGGTGAACTCAGACAGTCCTCATCTGGTGGGAATATCGTAGTTATCAGGTAGAAGGCAAACAATAAGCTAATGAACAGAGCCTGCTCATTCCAGTACCACCAGAAAGACTCAGAAAGTCACGTAGTCTCTGATATACATGCCTGAGCAATATATGACATCACCCACCACAAATAAGTGAGAATAAAGCCATAGGCAGGCATTTTGTATGCTTGAGCAGCTTTCACATTCGTACATTTGTGATTCTTTTTCGAACAATGGGAAATTATGGATAGACATGAAAATGTTAAGGGATCCTTGTTGCCTCCCTTGTGCATCCATTGCCTGGGCTCTGCTGTTGCCTTGGAAACTGAGAAGGCAGGGTAGGATGCAAGCAAGGAGAAAGCTGTGGTGCTGCTGGCAGAGTTTCGGCTGCTGGGGGGCTCATGGGTGTCCGTGGGCATGTGTGCTGCCTTTGTATGAATGGGGGAGTTTTGACTTTCAGTTGTAATTCTGAACATTTAGAATTTATGGAGCTATACTAAAAAATACAAGAGGAAATTCCCTTATGTATTTACATAATATTGATGGCTAACGTTTTCAAAGTGTTTGTCTAAATGCAGGGTGGTTAACACTGGCACAAGTTGCCCAGAGAAGCGGTAGATGCCCCATCCCTGGAGACATTCCAGGCCAGGCTGGACGAGGCTCTGAACAACCTGATCTAGCTGAAGGTGTCCCTGCTCATTGCAGGGGGTTAGACTAGATGACCTTTGAAGTTTCCTTCCAACCAAAACTGTTCTATGATTCTGTGTGGGATTCTGAACTGACATTTAAGTAATGGACATGTGATTTGCTTCACTGCGTGTTCACAGATGCTCAGCAGTGCTGTAGATGAGGGCACTTATTAGACACATAAACATGTCCCTCTCTTTAGGTACTCTGTTTTAAAACCTGGAGCTATACTCTCCCAAAACTGGTCTCTCCAGATAGACCAGTACTATAGCATCTAAGAATCAGATAGTTTCCTAATCGAAGCTCAAAATCCTTAATGAAATAACCATAAAGCCCTAGGAAGCCACTGTGTGCATGTAGGAAGAAGGCACGGCAAGGAGTGTACAGGTGCCTTCAGGAGGCAAGCAAGAATGCTTCAAGCTGGTTCTTTGTATATTGCCAGGAATACTTTGGCACCCAAAAAGCTCCTAAATGCCTGTGTGGATCCCACAGAGATGCAGTTGTGTTGCAGTTCTACCAGTAGTGAGAAGATGCCTGCTGCTGCCGAAAAGGAGGTGTTATGCCTATAGCAAGTAGAAATGTATGTTCACAAGTTGTATGAGCAATAACAAAGACTGCCTGTGATTAAGTATTGCAGAAATGTGTCAAAGGAAAAGACTGACAACCAGCTGGGAACACAAAATTCAAGAGAAGTTGTTGAAAATATCTCAGCGCCAGCTTAATTCTGGACATTTTGTGATTGCAAAAGCCACATGTAGTAACGCCATGTGTTGCAAAGCTTGAGCCAGTCCATGCTCATGACATTTCCCAGCAGCTGAAGCTTCTGCACTAGGGGAGAAAAGGAGCCACTGTTCATAAACAAGTCAGTTCACTGGAGCAAACTGAGAGCCACTTTCGCAAATATGGCCAAAGTATTTTTCCAAGGTCACAGCAGCCAAATGTCAGGCAAAGATATGGTACTTCTTTATCCATTAGTGTTTCCCGTTGTGGATGAAAAAAATGAGAGAAACTGGTGACATTATGCATCAATTTGCATTGTGTTAAACACAGCTAACCTAATATGTAAACAACCCTATCCATTCTGACTGCAATTACCTTTCTTCTTGAAAGTGGTATTTATTTACCACATTAATTATTACCTCACCTTTGCAAAAATCTGCTGGTTTTGTAGTTGTTGTAATTGCAATTGAACATGATAGTGTACTGTGGCACTGAGATTAATAAACCATCAATCTGGTGTTGCCAGTCACACAGAGCCTCCCTCTCATTTTCACAGAATCACAGAATTGTTGGGGTTGGATGGGACCTCTAGAGATTGTCTAGTCCAGTCCTTCACTCAGCCTGGGAGGGTCAGCTAGAACTGGTTGATCAGAGTTGTGTCCACTTGGGTTTTGAATATCATCAAGAATGGAGACTCCACAACCTCCCTGGGACCCTTGTTCCAGAGAAATGTTTAGATGTCTTCTGTTTACATGGCATTTCTGTGCTCATTGCGTCTCTTCCTGTCACTGGGCACCACTGCGAAGAGCCTGGCTGCATCTTCTTTACTCCTTTCCATCAAGTATTTATATACATCAATAAGATTCCTCTGAGCATTCTCTAGGACAATAAATCCCAGCTCCCAGCCTCTCCTCATATGATAGATGCTCCAATTCCTTAACCACCTTCATGGCACTTCATGGAGTCACTTCAGTCTGTCCATTTCTCTCTTGTACTGGAGAGCGCAGAATCAGAAGCAAAACTGCAGATACGTCTCATGACAATTGATCCTCTTCCTCGACCTGCTGGTAACGCCCTTCCTGAAACAGCCCAGCTTGCTGTTGGACATTCTTTCTGCAAGGGCACGTTGCTGACTCATGTTCAACTTTGTGTCCACCAGGACCCCCAGGTCCTTTTCTGCCAAGCTGCT
The DNA here is from genome assembly GCA_013399365.1 of Pampusana beccarii. Classification (NCBI taxonomy): domain Eukaryota; kingdom Metazoa; phylum Chordata; class Aves; order Columbiformes; family Columbidae; genus Pampusana; species Pampusana beccarii. The sequence continues at coordinate 539,788 of VWYH01008684.1, forward strand.
GTAGCAGTGCTTGGAGTTTTTCCTCCCCAGATGCAGGAGTTTGCACTTCCCCTTGTTGAACTGCATGAGGTTCCCATCAGCCCATTTCTCCAGCCTGTCGAGGTGCCTCTGGATGGCAACACCACCCTCTGGCCTATCAGCCACTCCTCACAGTTTTGTATCATCACCAAACTTGCTGAGAATGCAACCTCTTACTATATGTCATTAATGAAGATGGTAAATAGTGTTGGGCCCAGGATGAATCACTGGTGTACACGACCAGCGGCTGGCTTCTGAACTTTGTGTTGTTGATGTCAAGCCCTTCAGCCTGGAAGTTCAGCCAGTTTTCACTCCATATCGCTGTTCATTTATCTAGGTCGTACCTGATCGGTTTGCCTATGGGGATGCTATAGGAGACAGTCCAAATGGCTTCACAAAATAAACAATGTTAACTGCTCTTCCCTCATCTACCAACAGTCACTTAGTTGTAGGAGGCTATCAAGTTGGTCAGGCATGACTGCCCCTTCGTAAATCCATGGTGACTACTCCCAGTCACCTTCTTGACCTTAGTATGTTTGGAAATGGTTTTTAGAATAGTTCATTCCATCATCTTTCTAGGAATTGAGGTAAAGCTGGATTGCCTGTAGTTCCTCAGATCCCCCTTCTTGCCCCTCTTGAAGTTAACAGTGACTGTCAGCTCCTACAGATTTTGGGNTTTTTTTTTGCCAGTTCTTGAGAACCTCCCAGACTGGCTTGACCTTTCAAAGATTATCAAGAGAAACCTCACAACTCTATCTGTCAGCTCCTACAGATTTTGGGTGCATCTCATCAAGGCCCATGGACTTTTGTATGTTCAATTTATTTAAATGTTCCCCAAACTAACCTCCCTCTACCAAGAGTAAGTCTTCGTTGCTCCAAACTTCCCAATAGGTCTCAGAAGCTTGTAGTTCCTAACGGCAAATCTTAATAGTGAAAAACAAGGTGAAGAAGACAGTGAATACCTCAGCTTTGTCCCTCCTTCCTCAGTCATCCACTGTGTACTCACCTCAGTTTATGTCTATGAGGGAACAGGCAGAGATGTTAGGAGGGGGATCAAAAAATCTCCCAAAATGAGGTGCGTGGCAAGTGTCTGGTAAGACAGAACATAACTTCACTTATAGATAAAAAGATATCCCATTCCTATGGCTGTTCAAACTGTCACTGCCAGACCATGCCCAGAAAAAGCCACTCTTTAGTAGCAGCGTAGTTTCACGCCAGCCCTCTGCATTTCCAAAAACAGAGCCCTGTAAGTACAGGCTTGGCAGCATTAGCTAAAGGAGGGTTTTGCTTCCTGAAAGTGGCTGTGGGCTCTGTCATCGCCACCCAGTCCTCCAAGCCTTGTTTCAGGTGTCTGAGCTACGGAAAGATGATTCTTGTGCTTAGAATGTATTAAAATACGATTAAGTAGGTCTGAGCTGGAAGTGTAGGCTTGAGGGTGCTAATAAAACATAGCAGTGCATGTTTTGCTGCTGCAGTGCAGCAGAGGCGGAAAAAGTCTGGGGATGAGCTCCAACAGGTATGCAAGAAAGAGTTAATTTTTTATTTTTCACTTTTTCAGCGCAAAACGTGCCACGCCTTGTCCGATTCCGGCGTTTCTCCCGCCGGCTGAAGGCGAGGTTCCCCCGGGGCCTCAAAGCAGCCGCGCTCGGCCCACGGAAGGGCCTACGGAGGTGTCCGTGTGCGCGCAGCCGCCCACCGGGCCCCACCGCTCGGCAGCCTCGGATGCGAGCGCGGGTCCCACCTCGCTCCGCGGGAGACAATACCGCAGCCCCGCCCCGCCGCCGAGCTCCCATTGGCTCCGCGCCGCTCCCGCGTGACGTCACCGGCGGGGCGGGGCGCGGCGCCCGATTTAAGGGGCCGCGTGGGGCGCGGCCGCTGCAGCGGCGAGTGCGGGTGGTGAGGACGGTGGTAGTTTTGAGAGCGGGGCGGTTTCAGACACCTGCACCATGCGTGAGATCGTGCACATCCAGGCCGGGCAGTGCGGCAACCAGATCGGCGCCAAGGTACGGGCCGGCGCGGAGCGGGGGGCGGGAGAGTCTTCCAGGTGCGCGGTGCGGGGGTCACCCCCGCGGGTAGCACGCAGCCCTCTCCCGAAATGAAAAGAAAAACACGCCATGGCTTGCTAAGGCATCGCGGCTCCTGCTCCCGTGTCTCCGGCGGTCTGAGCTGCTCCGCCGGCCGCGATGTGCCCGGTCCGTCCCTGCGCTGCCTTCCTGCAGGCAGCTGCGCCAGCCCGTGCCCCCCCCGGCTGCCTCGCCCCTTTGCAGCCACGGCGCCAGCTCCTGAGGGAGGGAGCCAGAGGTGCTTCAGTGCCACGGATAACCCCCCCATCGAGGGTGTTGGAGCTGATGTCATCTTCTTTTAGTGGCTAGAGGGTCTTAAGCCACTGCTAGACAATGGGAGACCACTAAACTGAGATACCTGGGGTTTGTCATCTTTTGGATACAAGCTATAAAATAATTATCTTGCACTTCCATGCTCCAGCTGCCTGTCTGCTCTCCACTAATTCAGCTGCTGCAGCCAAGAAGCCCTTTCGCACTGACTCACCTTCCTCCCGGGCAGCTGCTCTGCCATGCGAGGGAGTGGTCAGGGCCATGGCATGCATGGACTGTGCTGCTGCGGGTGATTGGCACAGGCCAGCTGTGGTTAATAACTGTCCTTTTCAAACAATTTCTTGTAGTTCTGGGAGGTCATCAGTGATGAGCATGGCATTGATCCCACGGGCAGCTACCATGGGGACAGCGACCTGCAGCTGGAGAGGATCAATGTCTACTACAATGAAGCTGCTGGTAAGTGCGTCTGCTTCCTCAGATGTCCTTAAATAAACAGGACAGACATGCCAGTTCATTGAGGCTGGAAAAATCCCCAAACAAGAGCTGTCATCTGCCAGCGACGCCTCTAAGAGAGCTTTGCTCTTAGAATGGCTCTGATAACACAGTAGTCTTGGTCGAGTCAGCATGTCTCTCCAGCGAAATATGGGGAGGCGGAAGGGAGCACGGCAGGGCTCCTGTGACGCTGGCTGCAGACCGTGGGGCTGTAACGCTGGTTCTTCCTGCAGGTAACAAGTACGTCCCACGCGCCATCCTGGTGGACCTGGAGCCCGGCACGATGGACTCGGTGCGCTCCGGCCCTTTTGGACAGATCTTCCGCCCTGACAACTTTGTCTTTGGTGAGTGAGGGTGGGATGGAGGAGTCTCAAAGCGGGAGCTGCGAGCGCAGGGAAGGCTCGGTGTGAGCATGCAGGTGACCTGGGGGACCAAATACCAACAGCACAGTAGGGATGGAAGCGAGGAGTGGACCCCGTGGGGTGGGACAAGTGGGACGATCTGTGTTCTTCCCATGGACGCTAACGCAGCGCCTTGCTTCGGGTCTACCCTCCAGGTCAGAGCGGGGCTGGCAACAACTGGGCCAAGGGGCACTACACGGAAGGTGCGGAGCTGGTGGACTCTGTCCTGGACGTGGTGAGGAAGGAGTCGGAGAGCTGTGACTGCCTCCAGGGCTTCCAGCTGACCCACTCGCTGGGTGGCGGCACGGGCTCTGGGATGGGCACCCTCCTCATCAGCAAGATCCGGGAGGAGTACCCCGACCGCATCATGAACACCTTCAGCGTGATGCCCTCGCCCAAGGTGTCGGACACGGTGGTGGAGCCCTACAATGCCACCCTCTCTGTGCACCAGCTGGTGGAGAACACGGATGAGACCTACTGCATCGACAACGAGGCCCTGTACGACATTTGCTTCCGCACCCTGAAGCTGACCACTCCCACGTACGGGGACCTCAACCACCTGGTGTCGGCCACCATGAGCGGCGTGACCACCTGCCTGCGCTTCCCCGGCCAGCTGAACGCCGACCTGCGCAAGCTGGCCGTCAACATGGTGCCTTTCCCCCGGCTGCACTTCTTCATGCCGGGCTTCGCCCCCCTCACCAGCCGCGGCAGCCAGCAGTACCGAGCCCTGACGGTGCCCGAGCTGACGCAGCAGATGTTCGACTCCAAGAACATGATGGCCGCCTGCGACCCCCGCCACGGTCGCTACCTGACGGTGGCCGCCATCTTCCGGGGACGCATGTCCATGAAGGAGGTGGACGAGCAGATGCTCAACGTGCAGAACAAGAACAGCAGCTACTTTGTGGAGTGGATCCCCAACAACGTGAAGACGGCCGTCTGCGACATCCCCCCGCGCGGCCTCAAGATGTCCGCCACCTTCATTGGCAACAGCACGGCCATTCAGGAGCTCTTCAAGAGGATCTCGGAGCAGTTCACGGCCATGTTCCGGCGCAAGGCTTTCTTGCACTGGTACACCGGCGAGGGCATGGATGAAATGGAGTTCACGGAGGCCGAGAGCAACATGAATGACCTGGTCTCCGAATACCAGCAATACCAGGATGCCACTGCTGACGAGCAGGGGGAATTTGAAGAGGAAGGAGAGGAGGATGAGGCTTAAGTCACCTGGTATCAAAGGAACTTTTGTAAAGCAGGCATGTGTACTGAATGACTTCTGATAGTGGTGGTGAAGCACGTTCTCTAGAAGCTGTGTACCCAATTATCCTCTCAGCACTTGTAACTGTGACAGATTTCTTAATGTAACAGTTCTGAATCCCAGTTATTACAATGTTTTTTGTCTTTTAATGTTAAGAGCACATAAAGGCATGTATTCTAGATCATGTTTTCTGTCTTTCTTAACACCTCTATTGGACACAGAACAGTTATTCATCCTGTGCAACAAGATGTACGTTTAAAGACATATCAGAAATTCTGCAGCAGTGCTCCGATCTGCTGAGGCTTACATATTCTCAAAATGTGTGCTTCTCATGCAAATATCTTTCATGTTTTTTTCTTATAGGACTCAAATCCACCTGTAACTTGATTGGAAATTGAAAGCCAACTATAATTCCTAAACAAGGATAGGACAAACACCTATAACTTGTTTTACAGTTTAAGTCTGTAGGAAATCTTCAACTTGCCTGTTGAAGTCCTCTGCAAAACGCAGGTGTAGGTTATGCTTTCCTTCTGCCATCAGAAGCAACCTTAAAAGAGGGAAAAAAAAAGCCAAAACCCACTGAATATGTGCTATATTCTGTGAGTATAGGTGACTAAAATATTTGTTGCCTTTTTCCTTGCTCCTTGTTATCCACATACAGATCTGAAGTAACTCTTAATTACTAATCCCTGTCTACGTGGTTCAGAATGTGAACCACAGCAACAGTTGAAGAAACAAGCATAATACCTACTCCACTTTAGGGAGGATGAGCTAAGTTTAAACCAAATTTTTGTGTCCTAGGCCCAGTTTCTAGGAACCTTTCTGGTGGCCTGCAAAGAAGATAATCTTCCAAAATTAATGTGAGTGGGATGCATCTTTAAAAGGTACGTGAAGCACCTGAGCTCTTTTGCCTCTTTCAGAGAACAGTGGTGGTGCTGGGCAGTGAACATGCAGAAAAGATCACTCCAAAACCATTGATTTCTAGTCCCCACCCAAACTTAGTTAGCATTTGAACTTTAATCTTTCTGCAAAAAGACAAAATCCAAAACTAACACTATCCATCAAAATAAAAAAGGAAGTCAGGATTTCTTCAGCTAACAAAAGCTAAGGAGTAGTATCTGTGAAGGTTAAATATTTAGACTGTAATACCACTATGAGTATGACAAACCTAAAATGCTACTTGCTGTTTCTTTCTAACTGGGAAAAACTTTATACCTTAGGTATGTACTTATAACACTTCATTATGTGAGGGTGAGAAATGTTTTGGATTTTATTCCACCACTTACTAAGCAGTTTCAAGAGAGTTAAAACCATCTTGACTGATAGTTTCCCATGTTGCCTTCACGTCATCTAACCCCATTACAGCAAGGGGGATCTTGCTGCTTTCAGCGGTAACAAGTGGCACTTTGTCTTGGGGAAAAGAGCAGTAGTGTGTGAGCACACCCACCTCCTCCAGCACCTCTCTCTGAATTTCATTAAGTCTGTTTTGTCAAAGACCAGGCAGCACACAGATGTGCACACCTATAACACTCTATGCTGTTCCCTACTGATGTTAAGCCACTGTAATGGTACCTAACTCTAGCCATACCACAGAAATATAGAATGATGGCACACTTTTACTGTAAGTGATGTATCTGCACTACAGTCAGCAAAAGCTTTTTCTACTTTACTACTAGATAAAAATCAGGCAAGAAAAGTTGATGGTAGAAGCATGTGTTACTGAAAAGGTGCTAAATTCAAGGTTTTCTTCTGTTTCACAACGGAACATGTTATCTCCAATACAACAAAGGAGGAAGGGGACCATGTACCTATATATTAATTTCTGGAAACACCATTAGTCTGATTCCTCCTGTGATAAATATATATACGTGGGAGCACTTCAGCATGAAGTCATGTGGAGAACCCCTTTACATGTGATTGGATCACAACTTCTAACACTGTTTTCTCCTCTGCTTGTCTTCCAAAAAGAAGTTACATGATCCTTGTCCAGTTTTTGTGATAACTTGCCTTAGTTGGCATCTGGAGCATTTTAGAGCTCAATGAAACTTAACAGGATGATAGGTGTTCTGAGCAGGGCATGTGGGAGTAACTAACTAGCAGACATGGAATTAAACACCTGCATGTGACTGTTAGGAAGGTCTCTTGTTCTCATCTTTCCTGTGGCATAATGCATTTCTATAAACAGCAGGGCTGACTTTGAGGTAAATATATCACCCAGCTTTTCAGAGAGATGACACCAACGAAACAGTTCCCTACATTCTGCCTTCATAAAAATGGGGTTTGTTCTCCTAATTCTTTCCTCCAGTGTCAATCATCACAGTCTGTTATTAAGTAGTAATAGAACTCTTTGTGTGTAAATCTATGAAGAAAATTCAGCTTTTATAGCTTTTTATAGGAAGCCGGAGATTTTCTTCATAGAATCATTTCATTTGGAAGAGACCCTCAGGATCATAGAGTCCAACCATACCCTAACTGTAGCACTAAACCATGTCCCTAAGAACCTCATCTAAACACCTTTTAGACACCTCCAGGGATGGCGACTCCACCACTTCCCTGGGCAGCCTGTTCCAGTGCCTGACAGCCCTTTCTGTGAAGAAATTTTTCCTAATATCCAATCTAAACCTTCCCTGGCACAACTTGAGGCCATTTCCTCTTGTCCTACCACTTGCTACTTGGGAGAAGAGGCCAACACCCTCCATGCTACAACCTCCTTTCAGGTAGCTGTAGTAATCTCTGAGCATACTTGTACATTTTTTTTTCTCATTTTGCTTTTCTTAAAAACACTGAAGATTCATGGCACAGTTGAAAAAACAAAATCTTTGAGGTTGTTGTTCACACCAAGGCAAACATAGGTATCCTATGCTTTTCTCCAGTAACTGGGAATATCTCTCTGTTCATAGCATCTGAATTCACTGCTCCACTGAATGGGGCAGAAATAAGGTCTCTTGCAACAAAAATATTGCAATGGCCATAACAGAGGAGAAATTTCCTTGTTTCAACAAATTTTAGGGAACGCTTCAGTGTGTGAAGTGGAAAGAGGAAAAGTATATTACTTGGTTTCTCTTGGAGAACATAAGGAAGGAGCTTATTAAAATATTGTACTTCTTGTATCACAAGAAAGGTTCAGCTACACTGTTTGCATTGTAATTTGGTAGTCAAGTTTAGAACAGTTCTGTCTGTGGCAGAGACAACTTGTTCAAATAGTTTGTGGTGGTGGTTGTTATGTGTTGTTTGTTTGTGTGTTTTGTTGGGTTTTTTTGGTTGTGTTTTTTGTTTTTGTTTTTTAATTACTTTGTGGATTTGAACTTCTTCATTTCTTCAACAATGATTTATAAATACTCCATCATATAACTTACCGGGAGCCTTTGATGTGCTTATGAATGTATTCTGCATGAGCCCTTGGAACCAAAGGGTCTTTCTCACCATGAATTATAAATGTAGGGCATTTAATATCTGGCAGCAACTCTTGGCAGATATTACCTAGGGAAAAAATAAATTAAGGTCACACTTCATTTTAAAGTAGTATTAAACACTGAAACTGCTTCTGTAAAGGACTGTGAACTCCACTGGGTTCTAGCTATTGCCTCTCCCTGTGAATAGCATGCAATTAATCTGCAGAACTGTAATTAACGTTTCTTTCTCCAAAATGTTACTTCACTGAAATTTGCTTCATTAATGAATACTAGCACAAATGGATAGAGTGAATGAGTTACTTCTGTCCCACATTTCCCCCAGGCTCTCTTCGACTGTTCAAAGCAAGTATATGCAGCTCTTCCCTGGCTTTGTTCTTTTCAGCCTCTGTCTTAAGTCCTTTGTGCATAGGCTACTCTTTTGTTACACTGGTTGTCAGTTAAAAGATTTGCTACTTTTATTAACAAGTTAACTTTGGTTGTACTCAAGCCTGCTCCACCTTCAGACCCTTTCTGGTGTGCAACGAATAACCCTTTCAGACAAATTATACTAAAACTATTCAAAGGTTATTCTCCCTGCCCATTCTTCTTATAGAACTTCAAGAACAATTTTATGCTTACTAGTCTTTAGTCTCACTAGAAGTAATTTTAATGCTTTTCCTTAAAGAGTCTTCTATTTATCCCCCTTTTATTTTATTCCTTGTCCCTTAGTAACTTAGTTTCCATACTCTTTGCCTAACTTGCCATGTTCCCGCAAAATAATCTGTGGGCAAAACATAGTTGATGAGTTTTATGTTTCATTTCTCTTTGAGTTAGCTTTGGTTTATTTGTAATTGTAACCTTGCAGCCTATCAACAGCTGTACAGTTAATGTTCATATACGCACAGTTTCCTTAGCTCTAAAGTCATACACCATTTCACTGAGTTTTTCCAATTGTTTGGTTATTTATATAGTCTCAGTTTGCAGTTCTACTGATTAAATGTTTTCATCTAGAACATTTCACACATAGTCCTCAAACACCTGCACAAATGTTGACTGTTATTCAGAACACGTAACAAGTAAATTTAAGTTATTTACCTAAGGACATAGTTGGCAGTCAAACTATTATTTCCTTGTTTCCAGCCCTAAACTTGTTTTGTACTATAACCACTAGATTATATTTACTCCAAAAACACAGAACAGCAGGAAGAATCTTGAATTTTGCAGCGTTACGCAACTCATAGGGTTTCATTAAATGTTGCCACCTTCTAAAAATTCATTTCTTATGGCATTTCACACTAAAAACTTTCCCATCTAGGGCAAATAGTCTATTTCTTAAACAGAACTTGAGTTGAATTTTTGACCAAAGGCTTTGATGTCCTCCTTTTATCTTGGATGAGTTCTATTAATCTCTTTTCTTGTATTTGCCATTTCTGCACCTTTTGTGCAGTGTCTTTAATTCCAAGGAGGCCTGCTTGTAGTCTAAGTCACTCTCCACAAGGAAGAAGAAACCTGCAGTTTGATGGTTGCCTATCTTTTTTCTTTTTTCTTTTTTTTTTTTTCCCCAGGAAACGTTAGGCTTTGTCCAATATCTGACCCAGTTACAGCATCTAGGTAATTAATCTCCTTGTTACATGTCTCCAGGTGGCTTCTTTTTCACAGCCACTCCATCTCACAATGTTTGAGGCATGCGCAGGCAGTAAAAGGATGTCACAGTCAGAGTTTCACAAGTCTGGGCTTTGGACTTAAGAATAAACTAGTTTTAAGGAGATACAGAGATGCATTCTAGAAAGGGTAAAATAAAATCAGATCATAATTTGTTACATCACTCTAGTGGGAGAACTTCTAGTACCTGATCACAAGCAAAACTTTATAGAAAAAACATGAAATGAAGGAGTGTTTTCCTTGTAATACCTGCTGCCTGTTAATGTATTTGTCCTCCCGTCTTTCATTATGAGAGCTACAGAAAAACATGTATTAGAATTACAGACTCCTTATATTTCTGCTTTAGGCAAATTAAAAGCAATTTTCCTCTGAATTAAAACTGAACTGTAGGTATCCTTGGCTACAAAAGTCTATGTAGAGTAATTGTAGAAATCATCAGACATTAATATTTAATAATTATTTTGTCTAGTTTAACTCTTCTTTTTGGATTTTTAAACACCCGGCCTGTGTCAATACTGTTTTTTAAACATATTTTCCTAATTCTGAGTTCCTGAAATTTGAACTTCCTTCTTTTTTAACTCATTATATGCTACTAGTTTTGAAATAGTGCTTCAGCTCCTGTTTGCAGAAAATGGAATGAACTCACTTTTGGGATATCTTAACATGTCACCAAGAAGTAATACTTTGACACTGAGAGGAGAAAAAAGCTTGAGCAGTATCCCTCCTGCTGAGTCTGCCCAAAAGCAATGATTTAATAATGTCGTTTTGTGAAGGAACAAGAGGAGAGAGTGATCGGCTAATGCTTCCCATAAATGTATTTTCCTCCTGTACCTTGCTGGTTCTGTGAACCATCTAGAAAGTAATTGCTTTATTCACGAGCATGAGTCAGACCCAGGTTTTAATGCCCTATGCAGTCCTTCCTTTACTGGCTGCTAGGAGTACTGTTAGGTTGTTTTTTTTTATATAATCTGATACTGTCTGCTACTATAATTGCTTCTGTTCAATGTTGTAAAAGTCTTACCATCTGATTTTTCAGCAAAGCGAGATATTCCATCTACCCAAGCCTCACAGGTTTTTGCAAAGTATTTAAGTCCATACATCTCTTCTAGTGGTTTCTTGACTTTTTCACTCCACTTCGAAACATCTCGGATGCCTACATAAAATAACATTGAAATATGTTAAGTCTTTTCCAGCAACAAGATATAACCTAGTACCGTCAACACCTAATATGAGTAAGTTTTCAAACCAGACTGCAGATGTGTATTTCAAATTTGAAATTGCACTGAATGTTTTTAAATAATTCATACTACAGAAAGGGTAAAAAAAAAGGCAGTTTTATGATCTCTGCTGGGGTCTTTCTGAGCTGCAGAAGGATCATCCTGTTATTGTGGTCACAAGGAACAACAGAAAAAAAAAATGATCAAAGGACTCAGTCCTCAAACTTCTGATGTTTCTTTTTGAAGGGTTTGCAGAAGAGGAGCTCACGGAGGTATCTTGTGTATAAAAAGGGGACTGTTTCATAACAGTGTGCTAGAGCTGGCAATTATTTTTAATATCCTTCAGCCTTTTGCTTTGGCTCATGGATGGAAGTTCTTCCATGGCTCCTACCAGTATTCAGAGGAAGGAAGTTCTTACTAAGGCATTCCAGCAGGCTGACATCATGGTACATTTGCCATGATCTTACAGAAAAACAAGCAACTCTACTTAGTAGAGCCCTGTGATTCATGGCATGCTGGCTAAAGCTGTACAAATAACCTGACATTTTAGTTATTTATTTATCAGATTTACCTATTTTTTCCCCTCAAATTTCCAGTACTGTTCACAAACCAGATATCCACAGGGATGACTTTCACTAAACTATATTTCAGTTGTACAGCTTTATATGGATAAAGCTCAAAACAATGTTGGCATAGTAGAGAACCTGAAAGAGACCTGAAAAGTACTGAATCATGAAACAGCAATGTATGCTACTAGCAAAACTTTTGATTGGTTTCAGATGGGAATTCAGGGAAGAAAGGAGCAAGGTGTTAACAAGCAGAACCTGTCCAGCCAAAAGAGCAAGGTAGCAATGGTTGAAAGTGCTTTACAGCAAGATCTGATTGGAAATGAGTTTGCTTACTCCAGGCTAGCTGTTACCGTTACCCTTAAAGAATCTCCTGTTCTACCTTTGCGGCTGGCATTATTTTAAAAAGGGGGAGGGGAAGCCAATGCTGAAAGGACATAGATACCAAATAAATGCCTTTCTCTCCTACCAAACCCTGCCCTGCAGCTGAGATGCCCTGATGGGTCAGCTGGAGGCTTGCACTGCTGCTCCCTGAGCTCCATCACCCAGAGAGAGATGTTGAAAACACCACCACGGAGGGGCCAAAAGTCAGCATTGCTGTGGGTGCTCTCCGTAAAGCAAGACTTCTTTCCTTTATTTATTCATTTATTTTACATTTTAATCTGTTGGCTGATACTGACATGCATTTCATAATTATATAATAAGAACTTGATAAATACAAGAGCATGTAAAGTAATTAAGCATCACTATTACAGACCTAAAAAGTGTTTTTCTTACTGAATTAAAAATACACTACTACTACCAGAAGTGCTTTAGTTTAGGTAAGTACATATGTGCAACACATACACTTGTCATTTAGCTGAAGACAGATTTCACAGCTGGTATAAATCAACCTCCAGTCACTAAAATTATATTATACTGGGTTACACTTGTTGCAGGCCTGTGTGGTTAACTTTTAATTTCAAAAAGAAAGATGGTCCTTTTCTGAGTTCACTAGCAGTTTTTGCTATTTTGCTTTAGAGTGACAAATAATCCGATTCTGTTTCACATGGCTGAAACAAGGATCAGAAATCCCACGCTTCTTTACTTTGCAAAGGTTTTGTAACCACAATAATTAACTTCAAAGGAATGCAAATTAGAAAGGCATCCGGGGACACTCGCTTGAATGATTTATTTGCTTCCTGAACTCAAATGGTAAGTTATGAGCTTGTTTTCTTACTGTCTATGTATTATATAGGCCCTAGAGGCAAAAGCTGTTACGTGCTAGCCCAGTGATTTTCTGTGAACCTTGTTTAAAGGTTGCGCAAGACGTGAGAAAAGAAATCAACACGGGGTCAATAGTATTATTTGGAATTTATTTTTAGGAGTTTGTTACAGCAACAAAAATTTGACTTTCTGAAAACTACTGATGAGCTATTATAACTTCTGCTTTTCAGCAGCTTAAGTTGGTAAGGACTTGTTAAAAAACCAATTCTATTACCCCTAGAGTACTTGTTTGGGAGTTTTTCACTATGACTTTAATCTATCCCTATACTTGGAAACCTGGTGAATTTTGTGTCCTGTTCCTCTAGGTTTGCTATGTCCTCAACTCTGTCTCTACTTAGCTGTTACATGACTAAAATTCTCAGGTCAAGAAGAAATGAAAATGAATCTTTTAGGATACAATACTCAGTTTGTACATACCATTATAAATTCTCACATCCTCTTGAGTAACGCTGGCATTTGCTCCCCAGACAACCATCTTGTGGATAAGTGTTGGATACTTTGCAGCTGCAATCAGGGCTGTAATTCCACCATCGCTCCACCCCAACAAAGAGAACTTCTTAAATTTCAGTGCCTTGATTTGTACAAGAAAGTTATGTGCAAACCATCAGCTGGTTTTACAAGCAAATACCAAGTATTTCTTGAAAACTAACTGTACAGATTTAGACATAACACTACATAGTTGAACTATAGTTAACTTTCATAATTAGAAAATATAATTTTCCTGCTATACATAAAAATACTTAAGAAAAGGTCAAATATTTAGCAAACAAGAAATTACACCTGCCCTTCCAATTTTCTACAACTATTTAATGAAACAGGCAGTAGCCATATTAGATTCTTGCTGCATTTAGAAAGGCTCTCTTGAACTTAAGAAATGTTTATTTGCAACAGAGAGTAAAGACCTTTCCAGAGAGCCTGATGGTATCAAGAATCTGTGGATTCTCACGGTAGAAGGTTGGCAAAGGCTATCACAGTGTCGGATGGTATGTAACCCAAGACCAAGACGAAATTAAAAAAAAAGAACAATTAAGACTTGAAAAATGGAACCCGGTGATCTAATCTGCTGATGCCAGCTGATCTAAAGAAAAAAAGTCTGCTCTGTAACAACCAAAAAATGCTTAAAGTATTTGCTACATGATTGTATCACATTTTAGTGCCTAATTCACATTTTCCGAAGCTTTTATGTGCACATTTTAAACGTTACTTCATGGTGAATTGCAGTTCAAAACATTAATAACGAAATTCCTCCTCAAAAAGGAAGGCTTAGGGCAAAAAATATGACAACCAAGACTTTAACTCATTCTGCCTTGTCCAATGTTTTCTACTCAAATTTGAAACTCATTTCGTCATGTATCACCGTCTGTGGCAGGGGGTACCAACAGGGACAGGAGAGAGGATTTTGTGTGTCTGATATTCAGGGTGCAAAGGGTGGGAAAGGTAAAGGCACTCTGGAGCAAATGCATCTGCAGGTTGTACAGGGATGATATTCAATAGTTAGGCAAGCAGCATTTGCAGTTTTGCATACAGAGATCTCAGTTTGCAAACTCTTTTGCAAACAAACACAAAGATTTCAAAGGGATTTGTTGTTTTTGAAGAAATTACAGCCTTTTAGGTATGATTAAGGAAGACAACGTACTTTTGGAGGAAAAAAGAACAAGTTAGTTGAATGGGTTGTTTTGGTGTTTGGTGTTTTTTTCTGTTGTAAGTCCAGGCCTGCTTACTTTGGAGAGAAGAATGAAAAAATGCTGGCAATGAGAGAAACCACTACAGAAAGATAAAAAGCAGTTTCTAGTCTGGAAACTTAGTCCTGCTTGTAAACTCGGTCCTCAGGTGAGGCATAACTTTATCAGTCAACTTGATACCTAGTAAACTTCTACTACTATCAGGTTTTTCTGGTTTTCGCTTCTTCCTTGGTATTATGTTCACTGCAGTGTTGCTCAATATTAGCTTTCACCGAGCTAAGCCTGAAAAGAAAGTAGGGGAAAGAAAGAGACCTGTAAGGTAAGAGCTGACAGCAAGAAAAGAGAACCTTGAATTTTAGCAGCTGATCACAAGTTGGCTCTGGCCTGCTGAAAAATTAGTTATCTGTGACCAACTTTGAGTGTTCAGCTGCTGAAGGGTTACTGGTGTCTTGGCAAGCTTCAGGAATTGGCAGCAGTACTTGTAAAGCTGAAGTTTTTGCTGTTGCTGCTGCTGCTCCCCCACCGCCAATAGCAAATTACGGATCTCAAGGTTGGCTGATGAGTGGAATAGCTGGTTAAAATTTTTGTTCTTCATGCCAGGTTATTTGCCAGTGCTTCAACTGAGATCTATTTGCTTACAGTATTTCTCTTGTTTAGTAGCCATTATCTTCTTGCATTCTTCAGCTTGTCTCAGGATGCATTTCCAGCAGGAGGAATTTAACTTATTCTTTGCAGCCTTCCAAAAAACAGTGTGGTGTAACAGATGTGTTGGATATGGTATGCATGTTTGCTTGCTTTAATCTTTAACTACTCACAGTACAGGCCTCTACCTAACACTGGCAATAACCTGAGAGCTGGTTGCACAGCTGGTCGCACAGCGCATGTCTGTGGGTGATTTTCTGCTGATTTTACCCTGTAAGTGAACAAAATCTCTTCTGAAATCTCCTCCATCCAAGACTATGTGAAATCCAAACGAATGATCACATATGCTATGATAGGAGTAACAGTGAGTTGCAATACAACAGCACTCTGCACTGAATGCTTTCTTTAAATCACAATGAGTATATCACAAGTAAGGGTTGCAGCTGACCTACAAAAACTTGGAGAACTCCAAGCTCATCCTTTCACTAGGTCAGCAGCTCTGAAGAGTAAGAACATCTTAAATATCAATACTAATTATGTCCATAATGATTTTTCTAATATTATTGGCCTTTGCAGGCGTTAGGTATTGGGATGGAGTGCAGCAAGTGGCCTTACTTGCATTCTACTCCTTTTATTTCAAGCACACTCCTTCACAGAACACATGCGGTGACACAGAGCAGACTTGTCTGAATCAAGGTGCTAAATACTCTGCAGAATTCCAGTTTTTATTATTTCACAGGAACCCTGCAGCACTCACAGCTCCAGCAGAGACACCAGAATCTGAAGGAGCCTTGAATAAAGGTTCTGAAGTCTCACCTGTATGGATGTGGTTTTTGGCCAAGTCTAGGCCAAATGATGTATGTATATACATATCAATATAAAGCCCTCTGTAGGAGTTATGACTTTGTTTTCTTCTGAAAATCCTAGCTGGGATGATTCCTTGGGATTTCTGCTATCCTTTATGTTATGCTAAAATAGAAGCAAGTTACGCATGCTTGGAAAGATTTTAATAATTTGTTATGATATGCTTTCATCAACAAATATCTTCAGAAAAACAGGATGCTCTGTCTCATTTGTTTTGGCAGCTTTATAGAGATTGGTAGGCTGTGGTCCTGTTTGACTGGAAGCTACTTGGTTACATACTCTTTGGGGACAGCTCTGGGTTTTTTTTTGCATTTATTAGTATTTGAACAGAGGCAGGAAAGGGGGTTTCAAACATTTAGACTGGAAGTTTGTCACCTATCCATGGCAGCATCTTTATTTTCTTTCTTAGTGTAGCAGAAGGAATTGGTGATTTACAGTGCAGAGAGATTGCTTTTATGGTTAGAGGGCAAAACTGTGTCTCAACCCTGACTCTGCTGTCAGACTTACTTTGTTTTGCTATGCAGAATGCTCCAGGAAGGCTGCATTTCCAGTTTCAGATGGGTTTCTGCAAGGTTACTGCTTATTAAATACAGTTGGATTGACTGTCTGAATCTTGTCTCATGTTTTTGGAATTTTAATGCCTAACACAGCCAAAGAGGCATAGCTTAATGTAACAAAGCCAAAATATTAGTTAAAACTAAACCAGAAAATGCTAGCACTTATAGGATGGAATAAATGAGGAACACAGAAACACAGATTTGAAATAAAAAATTCTGCAAGATGGAGGAGTAATAACAGCTTTAGGTCATATTCTTTATAATCACAATAGCTGTATTAGTTATTAAGATCTGGTATGATCACAGGAACCCTTTGAATTCTCACAAACGTAATTCCAGTAATATGCTGTAAAATGCAAAGTGTCAAGTTAATTTTAAAAATCAAATGTTTCTTGAAATGGAATACTCAAGGCAAAATGCCAAGACTCTATTAGATAGAGAACCTTCTAAGAATGTTTCACTACTGTAATCTCTTCAGTTAGAGCACTTGGCATAGACTTCGGTTTTTATATACACTTTACCTAAACTTACATGGTTTTTGGCTGCAAATCTCTTAGGGCAGTGTCTTGGGATAAAAACATAATTAATTCCCACTGCTAAACCTCTGTGTATACTGCAGAAGAGACAGAAGAACTATTTTCCAGAATAGTGTGCATCTACCCAGTTTTAAGCCTTCACTTGTATGCTCTTTTACTTAACTTGCTATCTGCTGGAAACAACCTGCTTAACAATAATCTTCCTCCTTCTCATAATGTAAGGAAAACAGCTTTTAAATATATATGTAAAAAAGAATAAATTCTCAAAGTAGATTTACCTGCATAAGATCCACAGCATCTTTTGCATCTCTCTCAAAGAAATCTGGAGGAAAGTCACGAGATGGAGGAATGGACTGTCCATATCCCCGAGGATCCCAAGCAACAATTGTGAAAAGTTGCTTATTCATAGACTTAAGCTGTGGTCCAAAATCAGTTTGACCACTCCCTGAAACATAATTTTTCAGTTACAGTAACCACCATAATATACACATAGTATACATACTCTAAATGGAAACCTGGGGAAACTCCTACCTTAATTCTAAAAAAAAAAAAAAAGAGATGATTCATCAACTGATGTACACTTTAATTGTAACTAACCATTGCAACTCTCAGACAGGAAGCACCACAATAAAAATCTTTCGAACTACCTACAATACTCTCAGAGCAAACCATTTCTGGCAGTTGTGCAAGCTTATCAAAACTTGCGCTCTACATGGATGCTTTAAGAATCTTTAACTGAGTTACCTCGGTAGGGATTTCTCTTTAACAGACTTAAAGCGCTAGCATAGTCATCGTTGTTTCTCCAGACAGCACAGACGAAACTGAAAGGGGAGGAATATACTGACTCTAGCTACAAATTTGTAGGTGAAAAGCACTGTGCAAAACATTTGTTATTTTATGAAATACTTCTAAGAGAATACTGGTGCCTTAAGCTGAGCTTTATATACTTCTTTGCCTGAGGAGACAGTGGTGATACAAAAGCATAAAACTGTAACTTCTGAGTTTTCTAATATGTATGTTACCAAAATAAGCCAAATGCAGCCATTTTTCTAATGCAGAACAGTTTCTTTTATAGATGGATCAGACCTTCAAAGGATTAAAAAATTAAGTACTCCAGTCTATTGCACTAAGCTATCTATGAACACTAGCATGAAGGCAAGACTGCAATTTATTTCCTATTTAAATTATGGTCTTGCGGTAACAGGATCATAAGCTACTTGACTAAAGCCAGTGCAGATGGAGTATATTCAAATTATGTAAATCAAATATCAAATTGGCTATCCATCATTATATTAAAAAGGCCATTTAAGGGCATTTAAGATTTTTTTCTGTTTACTTGGAGAAATATGTCCTCAGATACCTCCTCCTATACCATCAACTTGTCTAAATGATAAAAGAGGCTGTATACAGCATGTCACAATGAGCTGACTACAGCCTGACACGATCTCTTTTCTCTTGCAATGCCAATTAATAGCTGGAGCCAGAAGAAAAATATCAGGTTGTCTGAAAAACACCAGTGCAACCTGATTAATACTAATAATGATTTCTTACACAGGCTTTGTATGACTCTGCACTATCATGCATATGCTTGTCATACTATATTGTTTGTAACTTTAAAAAAATCCACAAGGCTGAAAGCATATCTGAATGCTGTGTTTTCTTTGTACTCTTCTAGTTAAAAATGGAAACATCATATTTGTTTTAATGCAATTTACAACTAGCTTAGAGACTAATTAATTCTGTTTAACTAAAAGCACCTATCTGATTGCCACGACACACTTACTAGTCTGTTAATACTGTAAGTACTATACAATAATATTGAAAACACAGTATCAGTACAAAGGGAAGAAGTATGTGCAAGTCGGAATGTAAAGCTTACCCCTACATGTTGCCCAAAAACACTCAATCATAAACTTAATAAAGGTAAACATATTAAGTCTGACTATTACTGTTTCTAATAATGCTAACTGAACAATAGCCATGTACTCCTAATAATAATATTACTCACAACTGAAGAAATACATTATTTTTATTTAAAGAGATAGCATTTGCAACAGAATTACTACGTTAAAAAGCTGTTTAAAATGAATAGGTTAAAACATATGACTAGCAAAGCACCCCTAGCATTAACTTTTTTCCACCCTTCCCTTGAGAATTGTTTGAAAGAAAGAACCACTTCACAAAGACTTAAAGATGTTGGTGCCAAGAAGAACAAACGTTTCCTGCTCTTCAGTTCTTGACATGCTATCGTCTTGATCCAGCAATTGACTTAAGTGTTAGCCCAACTCTGAGCACAGTAATGGTCCTACTGACAGCCTGCTATGAAGTAAGTCTGATTGGTTCTTTAGAACTGCAAAAACCCAGAAAAAAAGAAAAAAAAAAAAAGAGGCTGTGTTTATTTTAAAAGATTGTTATCAAAAGCAGAGGTCTCAATGGACAGATACCGCTCAGTTAGCAAAACCTGTTGCCCATCTCAAAAAGCCATTGAGAATCTTAATGATGTTGCCCTGAATAACCAAACAATGAAAACACATTTTTAAGCAAAAAGCAAGTCTCAACTATGCCTTTTTCACTATGATAATGAACTGCGAGTGCTGCATTATGCCTATTAATTCAATTGGAATGCACCTAGTTTCTAAAAGGAATGCATAATTCAGCCTCTGTAACAAAAATAGCTGACCTGATTTTCCCCCTGTTGTTCTGCACCTATTTTCCACCTGTGCGGGACAACCCCTTTGTACAGTTAAATCCAAAAGTGTGAGTGACAACTACACAAGTCCAAGACATTGTATAAAAGGTGCCTGGCGAGATAAACAAAATCTTTAGAAACTGTTAACTGACTGTAATAACTCTACCTTTTCCTATCTGCTGTCTGAGTAGCAATTTTTTTAACGACAATGGTCCATAATCAGGTATCAAACATATTACAACATAGTTCTGTGCATTCTAGCTTGAGACTGGATGGCGAAAGGGTTGGGTGCTCCACAAAGATAAGACAAAATCTCCAGACCTAGCATTCCGGGAAGCAGAAGAACTGCATGGCTTCCTTCTCCTGTCTGCTGATAATGCAGGTTGACTCCATTCACTTGGATTTTGGCTGATGTTATTGAAGTACTAGGGATGGGAGGAGGGGAGAGAAACAGGGAAACATTGAGACAGTTAATTCTCATTACTACATGGTCATTCGAGAAATAAAGAATAATTACTTTTTCTAGATATCAGCGATAATACAGTGAGGTTTATACGGGTAACTTGCCTTTCACGGGTGCACAGACTAAATAACATCTTGTTATGAGCAGAGCAGTATCCAATTGTAACCACTACGTAACATTTGTACTTAGGTTTCTGTGGGAATGGCAGGATGTGTGGTTCCAGCTAAATAGCCTCAGACAGGTTATACAGAAGTATGTTTTTTTATGAGTGTAAAAAGTGATAGCCCAGGCCAGTGAGAACGATAACTCAGGTTGGAAAACCGCCCCCATATGTATGATGTCTGAATGTTGGGCCTGGGTGTGTGAATGAGTGGGTCGGAACGCTGCCCACAAGATATGCACGGGAACGTGACTGAAAACAGCCACAACATGAGTGTGGTGTGTTTAGAATAACATTTTTTGAAAGAACTGTCTAACCTCTCAGTCCAGCCCTGTATCTGTAAACCTATAAATTGAGAACTGTTAATAAAAGAGAGCTCAGCGCTGCCTGGCTCGGCTCTCGCTACTAACAAGAACTCTGTGTCTGTGTGTCTGTCTGCATCTGTATGTGTCGTTCCTCATTGCCGCAGGTTTCAATAAATGTAGTTAAATTACTTAAGTTAAAGGTGAGGAAAAAAAAGGAGACTTGACTGTGCAACAAGGGGAATATAAAAGCAGCTTCCCATGGCTACAGAAATGTGTTGAGAGAAATATATGAGAGGAGAAACCCCATTCCGTCACAGCATAAATTTTGAAATGGCTGGTGTCCACCTTGTTATTACCAGGCTTCTCAGTTACCAAAGAAATCACAGTCTATTGTTATGGTTCCACATGAAACAGAGGGTCTAAACCAAAAACCACCTTGCAATGAGATAAGGGTGGAGAAGAAGGATAATAATATTAATAATAATATTTCTGTCAGTGTAATCTCAGCAGGATGTCATGCTTAATTGCAAAATAACACACGACCAAAAAAAACCACCCACTAAAGAAGTACCACAGAAACTGATCGCAGAAGCCTTCTCTCAGCCCTGGCCCTTACACCCCAACATCAACGTTCAGTACAAAGCATGACGTGTAAATGCAAACAGGTAACCTGAGATACCACGTCTAGATACAAACACCTGGTGAGAAAGCAAAAGCCGCACAGATTGAAGGTATCTTCTTAACAGTACAAACCATTGCGAGGTCTCCCAAGCAAGTTTGTGTGCTAACGATTGCAAGGCATCCTTTCAACAACCTAATTTTATTTAAAGGTAGTAATATGATATTAATTTTGCCATTTGGCTACCTAATGGTTAATCCTTATTCCCTGCACTTCTCAATTTACCTAGATAAATGTTCCTGCCCCATGAATTCAACCAATACGAATTTCACACACATACTTACAGAAATGTTTTTCCAGTCTTACATGTAACAATAATATCTATTCCATTATATGTACCGTGCAACTTATTAAAAATTCAATTGTAACATATAAAATCTGAACTAATTACAGCATGTAAACATAGTCTCACTCATATAGAGATCAAAAAGATGGATTAAAGGTAAAAAAATCCCACAAACTGAAACTTTTGTCATAGGGCATATGAAAATGGACTGTTTTACAGAACATGATCTGCTCTTTCTACCTGTGCAGATCCAATTTTAAATCTGGAGAACAAATGCAGATCTGTGGCAAGAATACAGCTCAAAGAAACTCATTGTGCCATTATGACTTCAGTGAGTTTTGCTGAGTTGTTATGCAAATGTGATTCAAGTGATTAGTTTGACTGTAATGTTAAACCTCCTTTAAGTCTATGTATCATAGCTGATGTGGCTGTTATACTTTATAACTTGAATTCTGAAAGTAGCACTCAGATGGCCTTCTTATCACTTTTTGAATATCTGAGTTTTGCTTTTTTCTATTTATACATTTTTAAAATACATGCCATCTTTGGTTTGTCACACATTTCAAAAGGCTATTTTATCCTAGTTCTCACCACAGCAAATGAACAACTTGCTCTTATAAATTTTTATAGAAACGCGGGGTTTTTCCTTGCAGTTAGTATTTGCCAAAAACACTTCCATTTCTGAATAAAACTGAAATAATGAACCTTTTTTTAAAACAAAGGTAACCAACACGTAATTTAGGCAGGGGATGCATATTCTGCTTTCCTGATTCAGATGCTAGATTTTTTTAAACAGTTCTACATTATTTAGGATTAATTATTAACATCAGGGACTTTAGAATTTCACAACTTGTGATGCTTTTCTATTCTTGGATCATAGTGTAAAGTTCAATGAAATTCAGGAGTTTCATGTGCAGAGTATTTTCAACACTTTCTGGACTAAGAACAAATTAGTTGTTTTGTTGTTTTGTGTGTGTGCGTGTGGTGGTGGGGTTTTTTTTGGTGTTGTTTTTTGTGTTTTGTTTTGGTTTTAATGTGCTGAGACACTGCACTGGAACTAGATACACCTACACCAGACCGGGTCTTCCCCACACCAAGCTTCTTTGAGTCTTAAGTAACTTCAGTATGGATGTCAGCACGAAGACACTTGTAAAGTCGTCTTAAAGACTGCGTTTTCCACTGGTTGGCATAATCAGAAACCATGTTAAAGTGAAACAAACAAACAAAAAACCCACTAGGTTGTAACTGAATTAGTAGTGTTAAGATATATAGCCTTTTGAGAAGCATTTAACACATACTGCCTATGTTTACCAAGACAGCATAGATGCAGAGCAGGCACATTTTGTACTGTGGCTTGCTGGAGGCCACACTTCATCTCAGGCTCCGTACGAGCAAGCTTAATCTGCAAACTACTTTCCAGTTCCAGCTGTGCTACGGTACAACCTAGTCTTTATCAGTGCGGGGAAAACAAAATACGGTATTATGTCTATTTTACTTAAGATTTGCAGAATAAGTGGTATTTTATACATATTACACATATATGTACTGTCTTTGCATCCTCAGCGGCCTCCAGGAACACCTTACCGGCGGTGGCACAGAAGCCGGGCATTCAGCAGCACGACCAGCCTTACAGGGTAAAATGGAGCCGCAGAGGTGAGGGTGACAGGGACGAGAAGGGGCTGCGGAGCTTTGCTTGCACAGCGAAAGCAGCGAAGGAAAAAGCTCTTCCCCCCCTAAAGCGAGACGAACCTTCCCGGGTAACCGCATGAGGCCGCACGTCCGCCTACAACCAGCGTCCCCACCCCCTGATCTACACCCCCTCTGCTAAAACACCTTGTTCACCCCGCAACCCCCCGGTGACAGCCACCCGGGCCTGTCCTGTATCACCTTCCTCAAGCCGCGGGTAGGGGTGAGGGAGCTGGGAAACGGGGTGGCTGCGGCTTTTACCCGCAGGAGGCGGCCGGTCCCCGGCACATGAGCGGCGCGGCCCGGGCGGGCGGCTGCAACAGCAGCGCCTGGAGGGCCCGGCCTGCGCTCCTCCAAGACATTTCGCCCACCGATGCCGTCCCGCCGCGGAGGGGAGGAGAGAGGAGCCCGTCCCGCCTTCCCTCCTCTCTCCTCCCCTTTCCTGCTGCCCCCCCCACTTGTCAGCTCCGGGCCGCGCCGGTGCGCGGAGCCCGCGGCCCCGGAGGTGCCCGTCACGGGCTGCGCTGGGCACTACGGTCATAGAATGGAATCGATCTCAGTTGCAAGAGGCCCTCAGGACCATCAAATCCGACCATACCCTAACCCTAGCACTAAACCATGTCCTGAAGAACTTCATCTAAACGCCTTTTAAACACCTCCAGGGATGATGACGCCACCACTTCCCTGGGCAGCCTGTCCCAATGCTTGATAACCCTTTCCATTAAAAAAAATTTCCTAATATCCAATCTAAACGTTCCTTGGCACAACTTGAGACCTTTGCCTCTCATCCCATCACTTTCTACTTGGGAGAAGAGGCCAGCACCCTCCATGCTACATCCTCCTTTCAGGTAGCTGTAGACAGTGATCAGGTCTCCCCTCAGCCTCCTTTTCTCCAGGCCGAACAGCCCCAGTTCCCTCAGCTGCTCCTCATCAGACTTGTGCTCCAGACCCCTCACCAGCTTCGTTGCCCTTCTCTGCACTCTCTCCAGTACTTCCCCGCTGAGGGGGTGCCCTGGGACTGAGGGCAGCCAGCGGGCCACTGGGTGCTTTCGCCACCCTCCAGCGTTGAAGCCCGCTCCCCGGGCGGCAGGAGGGATTCCCCCCTGAGCTCAACATTCAGAGCCCCCCGCACCACCCCCGTGACATGAGGCGACAGACGGGACTAGCCGTCCGCTACCCGCGCTCTGATTGGCGAGCACCAATGTCACTCAGAGCAGGGCGGTGCGCTGGCAGCCGTTACTGGGGGGCGGGTTTGGCGCCTCCGCTTTGGCGCCCCGCCTCTCGGCGGGGGTTAACGGTCACCCCGCGGCGGTTGGCGCTCCCCGCGAGGGAGAGGCGGGGCGGGAGTTGGGAAGCGTCGGTCTCTCCATCCGAGTCGTGTTTGACCCCTGATCCCACCTGCGACCCCCGGAAAGGGAAGCGCTGGCCCCGCTTGAGGCGGGGGCTCCGCCCGTGCCCTGTCCTGCGCCCCAGAGAGGAGAGCAGCGCCCAGCCCTGCGGCAGGTGGTGCCGCTGCGCCGCCGGCTGTGGCGGGGAGCAGGGCTGTGTGAGCGCCGCTATCCTCTGCAGGAGGCAGAGACCCGCCTCGACACAGCTCTGCCTGAGGGAGTGAAGATCTCCGTCTTGGAAGATACAAGGGACCGAGTTGTGAACTGCACCTCCAGCTCTGCCAGTGATGCCAGAAGCTCCACGGACTGTAAAAAAACCCCAGAAGACGCGGTGGTCATCTGTGATTTCAGATCTGCCTGGAGAAAAGCTCCCTGTGCACCTGGGGCAGTTGGAACAGTAAGGGCAGCTCTGGGGACTGCAGCTCCTGCAGGGCGATGCCTTCAGCATGCTGACCCCAGGCCCTTGATAGGAATCGTTCACTCTGCCTCACCAACACTATTTGTATGGTGACTGCTTGTTGGGAGAGCATGCATCCCCTAGCCAAAGGCTTTAGCCTGGCAAGTGCCCAGGTTGCCTGGGGCCAGCCACCTCTGGAAAGGCTTGACTGCCTTCGTTCACCACAGAACTTAGTCTTACTTTCCTCTGGACCTTCTCACAGGTTGCTCATAAAGCACCAAGGAGACTGACTGCTTCTCTTGATGTCTGCTTTCTGAGTGTGTATGAGAATGACTAGCCCAGGGTGATGGTGGAGAGGGTTGTGAAGGTAATGAGGAAAATAGCAGAAAGCTGTAGAGCTGGCGTCAGGCTTGAAACAGACCTAGGAAACTGTCTTGTAACCGGATGAGAGGTATTTCCTCAAGACAGGTCAGTGTTACGTATTGGCTCCAGCCCAGCGGGAGCTCGGTGTCCGCCCTGAGAGTGAATAGTTGTCAGTCTTCCCATTGCATTGCCATTTGTTTGCCTGGGACTAACAAGTCTTAGAGGTGGATGACAGTCATAACAAATCCCACCACATAAAGAGATTAACTCAACTGTGTGACCATACTGGTTCAGTTTATCCCCTGAGCAGATCAAACCATTTAAGATTAAGGTCTTTACTACAGCTAATTGCAAGCCATCCATCATCAGGACAAGCTGCCTTTACTCTTGCCCAATGACATCTACAAGCCCCTACAGTTTCCTTGGCTCTTGAGTCCCTCTCAGGGGCTCATATTTGTTGTCAGTGTCGCTGTCCATATTTCTTTCTGGCAGAAAATGACTGGAGGTGACAACTGGCTTTTCTGTAAAAACAGCTAGCTTGGTCTTCGGCTACACAAACTGATTTTTTTTTTTCTGAATTCTGCAATTACCATGGATCAAAAGGAGCTCTTATTTCATGTATCACTATGAGCTTCAGAGAGAAAGGCCTCAAATTTTTGTATTCAATTTAATTCCTGTTAAAATGTATTTCAGTCTGATCTTCCTACATATCCTCTACCTGCTATGACTAAAGGAGATGTTACAAATTCTCAGGACATGTGCTGAAGAACCGAGGGATAAGGTAGAAAGGGTTCATCATACAACATAGGGGGAGAAAAGAAGTAAGTAGAAAGGCAAAACTAGAAGCCTTCACCAGATGAGAGAAAAGGGACACAAAGAGGTTTATCCTTCTTTTAAAAGGATGGCGTCATACCAGGTGGGTTAACCCCCCATCAGTGTGATGAAAGCTGAGGGGTCTTTTTGTGGAAAAGGCTGTCACAGTTGATGTGCTGCAGCATGTGTCATCTCCAGGCCTTCAGTCACAGCTCTGCAGCATGAGGCCTGTAAAGTGGCCATTCCTTTCCCAGGTGCTTGGACCATGCAACCCCTCTCACCTGCAGCATTCTGCCTTCTTTGACCTGAGGGGAGAAAACTAACATGGCAGTTGGGACAGAAAGAGCACTGGCAAAACCCCCTTTTCTATGTGTGTGGGGAAAATGACCAGCTGCATGAGGGGTGACAGGAAAGAAAATACATGTATATTTTTTGTACTTCCTCAGGTTGTAGAAAATCTAGAAAAGACCTAGTCAATTATTGACAAAGTGGGTCCCTTGAGACACAATGGAACATCAGGCAGAACAGCTAATTCCAGGTCTCCAGAGGCATTAATTTCACCTACACGTGGGATTCTCGTATCAGGAGCAGTGATCCCATACAAGACAGGAGAATCATTACCATTAGTGGGATTTTAACTCTGGAGCTTTCAGGAGGAACTCATTTATCAGGGCTGTCAGGGCACTAACAGGCTTTAATAGCCATGATCAGCCTCAGCTGGGGTTTCCCACACACCCTGGGCCCACGGGCCCAGGAGCCTCATTTCAGTTCAGCAGAGTTACCAGTTTCTGTCCCAGCTCCAGCTGCTTTGCAGTCAGATCTGTGTCTGGTTGGAGTCCCCACTGATCCAGGTACTGTTGTAGACTTGCTTCTTGAGTCCGTGTACACACTGACTGGTCATTGTTGCCTTTTTATCTTAACTACTTCTATGAATTGAAACATCCTGCTATTTTCATTTGTGTTTTCACACTTGGGCTCTTGTGCCTCTTGGAGGTTGATCATTAGTACAATATTTTCACATTGGGAAAAAAGCTCATTGCTTCAGCTCCATAAAGAGGTAAGGTTTGGGTAGTAGTAAATTACTAAATTCACAACAAACATGTGAAAGTTCCAATGTTTCTATGATTTGGTATTGACCTTCCAAACAAGAAAGACTGAGTGGACATAGAATGACTTTTTAAGCTGTGAAGTGTGGGGAGTAGCATCATGTGCTTTTGTAGCAGGAGGTCTATTTAGCTGGAATTTTAGCCAAGTTGAAAACAGCTGAACTTATATTGCAAAGAAAAGGATGCTTTGTCATAAGCAGAACAGCCAGTAGAAAAAGGCCTTGGATACCTTGGCTCAAAGAACATTTCAGACTGATGAAGAAACTAAGTCACAGACATGCATTTAGGAATTGTTTTCTTTATGTTTGCCTGTAGTTTCTTATGCTAGCAAAGGACAGCTCTCTGTCAGCTTAAGTAGTGTCTGCATACCTTTCATATGTTCATGAATAACTGCGTTATAAATCCAAAGTGCCGAAGTGCAGCCGTGTTGATGTGAGGTGGTCTCATAATTTCAAAGTTGAATGTGATCTACATCCTGTAAATCTAAGCAGAGCCTTGGTATTTTTTTTTTTTTTTTACATTTAGAGACCCGATATGGCTCTAAACACCTTGGTACAAAAGCAGAAACAGCTTCTTTCTTGGAGAGGGCAAGAGTAACATTCAGAAGATGGTTCTTGATATGTTTATGGAAAGGGTTGTATGAATCTCTTTCGGTGAACTCCGTGACCCAGATGTCCCTTCCAGTGCTGCACTTAGTTATCTTGACTTGAGATGTGGGGGTGCACAGGAATTACAACCCATTATTCAAAATCCAAGCAGTATTACTGGTTTGTTAAGGTGATTAGCGTGGATTTTTGTCTCAAACAGCTCTCATCAAGCATCTCTCTGAGCTCTATAAGCTTTAATGCTTATTATCTGATCACATCTTAGTTCTGACAGAACTTTGTGTCTATACTGAAGAGATGAGGAAACTGTGCTAAAGAGGAAGGAAGTGACCTACTTAGAGTCATAGAGGAGAGAACCCAGCATAAGTCAGGAGTCTGGTCTCCCCCATTCACTCATAGGCAGATACTTCCTCCAGCACAAAGACAGCTTTTAGACTCTGCACCCCGGACCCTGTTCTGATCCTAACTTCTTTCCCTTCTCCCCATGGGCTGTATTAGGGATATACTCTGAAAGCTGAACTTTCTCTAGTTGCTGTTTTGTGGTGAGGAACAAAAGAGCATCAGTTGGCTGACTCCTGATGCTCATTGGTATGCTAGAAGGGAAAGCTGGAGTGCTGCAAGGAGCACTTTCTGTGGTCTGTAGAGACTGGGATGAGGAAAGGGTGGAAAAAATACCTAGAGGGCACTAGGATCCAGTGAAAAAAGCCCTCCCAAGTGCTAGTGAGCTCTGTTGTGACCCTGCTTTTACTAGATGATCCTTCTTTATTACCCTGTAGCTGCTTCTCACCATGTACAAGGCTGGGTGAATTTCAGAGACTCAGATTCTCAATTTTCCACGTGCCTCCAAGGCTGAACTAAGGTTTTCATTTGTTGTAGTATAATGATGAAAAATCCATTGGAGAAGAGTGATGTAGCTTATTTAAAGCTGCTGGATCAGTCAGCAACTGAGCTCTTGCGTATTGTCTCTCCTTGGAAACTGGCCACAGAGGAACAGGAGCTGTGTGTTGCCAGCTCAGTTCAAAGTTCACATATCAAATGCTTGCAACAGTGTCCTCTCTGAGTTTTTCATTCAGTATTATTAATTTGTATTATTTAGCAACTATTTTGGAAGCAGTAAAAATTCCCCAAAATTCTTATCTGCTTGTACACTGTTAATGGGGACATAGTAACAAAACTAACCAAATACATTGCTCTGAATTACATGGACTATAGTCCTCCCTGCACTTAGGAATTTCAGCACAAATTGGCTGCTGCATAATGGTGACTATAGCCACAGGGTGGAGGCTGTACTTGAATGGTATTTGATCATTTGCTGTTAAACAGTGTTCTAGCTTTGCTTCTGCAGAAAACGCTTCTAGACTTGTTACCTAGACTAAAAGAGAAAGCAAAAGCAAGTGATTCCAAGGAACACAAGAATTCTAGGAAGGAAACTCTTTCATATCTTAAATTAGTGCTTTCTGTGAGCGGAACTCAGCTAGCAATGAAACCATGATCTAAAGTCTCAAAGCTCTTACCCTTTTTAAAATGGGAAAACATAATGTCCTTGTGCACAAGTGGATGAGTTCACCTGCTGTATAGGTTCTTCAAGGAGGGACCATGACAAGGAGATCTGCTGCTGCAACCCACAGCCTTTTTCTCCCTTGCACCTCACTCAGCTTATGAAAAATCTCTGTAAGGTTGCTGCATTACTGTGACCTCTGTCCTTGAGGCTGGTAACTTGCCAGTTTGATGTGAAATTACTGTTCAGTCCTTTCTTTTACGGTGAGGGGTATCTGATCTGTGCCATAATACATCTCTCTCTCTCTTCCTTGCTCCCATTATTTTCCCGCATTTTTGATGTCATGATATGTTGCTTTTAAAAAATCAATATCAACTTTTTGTTTGTTTTTTTTGTTTTGTGGTGGTGGTGTGGTAGATGAAATGAGCAATCCAGTAGGTTAATATTAGCTGATCTCTCTCTGCCATCCTTAACATTTCTGTAAATTTTTAGGCTGGGGAGAGCCCTAACTTTTTTCTTTGGACCTGTTGTACACAATTATCTTTTACATTTCACCTAGTTAACCTCATATTGAGACCTATAGCTTTGTTTTTTACTATATCCCTGTTAAGAAACAAGACCAGTCTTAATTAAAATATATCAATAGGATCCATGAACTCCCTAGGTAGTTTATTCCAGTTAATCATCCTTATTATCACATATGTATTATAATTTTGGCATGCTTGGCGGCAGCTTCCAGGTGTTGGGTCCTATTATGTGGTTTTCCACATTATGCTAAAGAGCTTGTAGTACTTTATATTTTCTGCCCAGGAAGCTGAATCTTCTCTGTGACTGAGTTCTGTAAGCATTGTACTGGAAGAGATTGTCTCTAGCTTTCAGTTTTGTCATTTTCTATACTAGCTACAATGTCACCTGAACTATGAGCAATAATTTAGTATTGGACTGGACAGAATCAAAGCCAAAATGGCCTACATCCCCCGCATCCCACTTCAAAGATCTAGGACTGCCTTATGCCTAAGTCTTGTTCTGAGATGCTTCATGTCTGTGCTCTACATCTTTGTTGTTGTATCAGAGCATAAGGCCCAGGTTTGCTTTCTTTAATAAAGAGAAAATGAAGCATTTGGTGCATGTTCATTAAATTATCATGATTCATTTTCTGTACCAAATAAGACAAGGAACTCAAGAGGGAAAAATAGAATGTTGTTTAAAGACTATACATATGTGAGACTTTAA
The DNA here is from genome assembly GCA_013399365.1 of Pampusana beccarii. NCBI lineage: Eukaryota > Metazoa > Chordata > Aves > Columbiformes > Columbidae > Pampusana > Pampusana beccarii. The sequence continues at coordinate 570,339 of VWYH01008684.1, forward strand.
GGAAATGGAAATTGATGTAGCAATACAGTGAACCCAACCTTTTTGGAACATAAATGGACTTAGTAGATCTGTTTACAAATCTATTTCATGAAGTAACATAGTAGCTGGTGGTTGTATTAATAACTCTGTGGACTGAGACAGACAGAAGACTCCCCCCTTCCCATGTGTTCCTCTATCTGCTTCAAGAAGAGTAAATTATTATTTCTGTAAAGTGTATGCTTATTATACTAGAGAATGATGTATCTTAGGTATTATACTCAAGAGTTTATAGAAAAAATAGCATGTCATACCACAGTAATATTTATTACTATTTTATACTGATAAACCTCAAGATAGCCTCAATGGCAAGTATGGTTTTTAGCACAGATTAGCAGGAAATATATAAATGCTCCAGCATCTGGGTGGATGACATAATCATTGTATTGATTTCTGCTAAACTCTCCATTTTGGAGGCCATCCCACTATTGCCTTGTGCTAAGTAGGTTTAAAGATTACAAATATGTTGGTGCTTTCTATGATTCCAGTTTCATTTTGCTTCTACTATAGGGTGGCTGCTGCATCAAAGAGCAGAAATCCATTCTAACTACACTTTTTTAGATTGGTAGTGTTTTTTTTGACAATAAGCAGAAGCTAATGAACACTTTTTCTATAGCATAAAGAATGACCTGGTCCAAAACATCCGCTGGAAATATTTGTAGATTTGATGGAAGCAGGAGGCATCATCCGTCACAGGAAGAGTTTGGCATAATTATTCTTAGGACACACAAATTTACAGCTCAGTAATTCTTTCACAGATCTTGCATACTGAGATTATGTCAATACTGTGAAGTTAGACTGGCAATGAACATTCCCAAGCACTGGGATACCATCACCTATGTGACAGAGCTATTCCAGTCTTCCCCGACACAAGTTCAGCACCATGAAATAGCCCTTGCACAAATTTTTGGATGTTTAAAGAGTTTGCTATCCTAGCAGCAGGCTGTAGCATGCTAGTTAACCTCAGCACCCAGGAACATTCCTAGGCACATTTAATTTTACTAGTCTAACTGCAGCCTCAGAGATTCAGGAACTAGTAATGCTCTGAGCCTTCCGAATGAATAGGAGAATGCACCTTCTGTCATGTGGTAACAAAGCACTTTTCCCTTCCCAAAGCTCTCATGTTCCGAAGTTTTTACTTTGGATTGCATGATGATTGAATTTATTTTTTAATTATTTCACAAAGCAGATGAGAAACTTATAATGTAAAATCTTTTCTAACAAGCAATGTAAAAATCTAATGCAATATTAACCTGTGAAAGAATAATATTTTATCAATTAAATACTTTTAAAGCCAAAAATCATTTTTGCTTTTATTCACACAATTTTTTTTGCATTATTCCAGACACCTGTATTTAATAAACAGTATAAAAAGATTTTTAAAATACCATATTCACTTAGAGCAATCTGGGATAGTACCTTTGCAAGTACTGGCACTTCTGGCAAGATTTAAGTTTATTTTGCTTTCTGTCCAGGTTTTTCAAGGAGTCAGTCTTTCACATATTATTACTGATGTATTAGCTTTTCCGAAAGGACACACTTGTTCAGAACTGAAAAAGGGTACCAGCATGTTTCAGGATAGAATCTAGAAATTTTGTATAACACCTTCTCCTTCAATTGATATTACTATTGCTTTGGTTGTTATTATCTTTGGACAATCATTTTATTCAGAAGGAAGATGCTTATTTTCTTTTATCTTCTGGAAGACCAATTGTCTTGACATAAACTTCTTGATTTACTGGAAGGTATTCACTGAAAACTGCTTAGCAGAAAGAATGTGTTCCAAAAAGTCTGTGCAAAAAGGAGAGCTCCAGAAAGTCTGAAGTCTGTTCAGAATTATTACTTGTCATTGGAAGGCCTTCAGGAAAAAAACCTTAATTTCCTCCCAGTTGTCTTTCAACTTATTGCTCATTGATTCGCATCAAACCAGTAAGGAGATCCAGTCTTCGGCAGCCGAAAAGGGCTTTGGCAAGCTTTCCAACTGTGGCACCTTTGGAGCCCTCCCTCATTACCCACTTCTTCAGCATTTGGTAAACTTTTTCTTTTAGCCCATCTCGTTCACAGTCGTGATCAATTTCTTCAATCTCGGGATCAGAGAAGCCCAGTTTACGAGCACAGTGCTTCCAGTGTTTAGCCAAATTTTCTCTCACTAGATTGAGATGTTTCTCAGTCAGGACAGTAGTATTGTCTGCAAAAAGAGAGTATAAGCAAATGGCATTGATTAACATTTCTTCTGCTCCTTGCGCTATGACACCTGTCTTCTCCCTACTATTGGTAATATCAAGAGACAGAATTTTAGTGACACAAACAGAAGTGGGTTTCATGGAGGCAGTATTACCCAGTGATGCCAGGAAAGAAATGCCCAGTCACAACACATGTATTCACAGGTCAGTTGCTGGACTTGCTTTTTGACCTGAGGCTATCATAATTTGTCACTTAAACCTGCAAAATTGAAAAGCTCCTTCTTAGAGTTCTTATACAGCTGACTGATGTCTGTATGATATGTTTTATATTCTGGGACACTATGAATTTGTTTACTTAAGAATACACAGGGGTAGTTTAATTTGGTATTGACCAATGAATATAAATTAAATTTCAAAATCTTCCTACCCAGATAAAGTGGTCATGGCCACAACCCTGTCAGTGTTCAAGAAGCACATGGACAATGCTCTTAGATGCACAGCTTAACTTTTAGGCTTCCCTGTGTGGTGTCAGGTGCTGGACTCGATGATTCTCATGGGTTCCTTCCAACTTGGGATAGTCTATGATTTAAACTATAAGTCAGGTGAGGACCACCAATCGTAGCCTTGCTTTTACCACTTTTGAGTGTTGTTATTCCTCTTGTTCTTGATGCATATACATACATACTTGCACTGATCTCATAAGAGGTCATGAAACTAAAGGACGAATGAGGTACGTGGTATCACAGAACAGCATTAGCACAAACCCCTACTTCTTTTATACACTGTTAAGTATGTATTAGGGAGGGATTCAAACAGGTATTTCTCAAGTGTGAGACGGAAAAAGCTGTACTACTTTCATACATAATGATACTTTCAAGCCAAATGATTCTCAGATAAATATATGGGGAGAATACATCAAAACTAAGGAGATATTTCTCTTACCAAATATACCCATTGCTTCATAATGTGTATAAACTGCTTCTGTAGCAACAGGAGAAGTGCTGACGTGTTGATTTGGCTCTTCAATCTTCATGTGATTGTAGGATCCAATTTGAATTCCAGAACTATTAGTTATGTTGTACTTGACTGAATCTTCTGTATAAGGGAATTTAATACAATTTTATAAACAACCGTTACACTTTTCTTGCTTGTCACATGTGGCTCATCACCTAAAGACTCTAAGGGGAACCTGGTATTTCAAGTTTTCTTCGTGCCTGTAAATCACTTACAACCTGGACAAACCTTGCAAGGGTTAATTAAAGAGTTCAGGGTGCTCCAAACAACACAGCTTGAAAGGAGCATATATTAACAACACCTGAAGAACAAGAAAGCATTTCAGGGGTTTAAAACAGCTAAACTGTAGAGACCTGTGCCCCAAGGAAGGCTGGTCAGTGTGAAGCCTGCAGCTAGAGATTTGTATTAAAAATCCAGAGTGAGAAAGGACAGGTGTTCCAAAGGCATATGTGGTTCAGGAGTTGGGCAGCGTCACAGCAACTTGACGTTTAAACCAAGGAGGTGACTGGTTTAAGTGTACAGGAGATCTTGCAATGCCTTTATGTTTTTAAAAGCTCTGTTACATAAAATAAAATGTTGTCCTTGATCCACCAAATACACATTTAACATTGTTTACAGGTCCTGCTAGAGACGGGAATTATTTTACATACTGGTACTGATAACTTCAGCTACGGCTAGAAGTATTACAGAATAACATAAATTATTTCAAGATCCTGAAGTTTTTTGCTGTACTGATCAGGATGCAATGCATAGCCTGTTGGCTACCAGGACAGATGAAGGCTACAGCACTTACCTGTGCTTAGTCTGGATGCAGGAGGATAATATGCAAAAGTTCCCTTTGTGAAAAAAGTGGAATCCTTGTTACCTAAAAAAAGAGGGAAAACAGAAGGTGCCAAAAGCATTATGTAAATAAAAAAGCAAATGTACTTAAAAATGACTGCTGTATTTGTAACAGTATGAGTACCTAGCTTGTGCTCTTAAATACAAAGAGATGAGAAGCTTTTTAATTAACATGATTGTATCTCCTTGAATAACTACTTAAAGCAATGACCTTGTTGTGGTTTTGCTCAGTGACTAACAGCTTTGACCACCCTGGGATCCCAGGGAAGGCAATGAGCTTCCACATGGGTGTATCAGTTCCTGTCTAGTAGATGGCAATGCAGGACCACAGCACACCACAGTTATGGACTGAGCTGCCTCATGTCAGGCACTGAAACTGGAAAATTCCAAACTCTCAAGTGTGCTCCTACTGCTGAGACTAATTGCAGTTTGTATGAACAGGCTGCTTGTGACTGGCCCTAGCAAAGTTACAGGACACCACTGCATCTTCTGCAGTACCAGAGATGTAACTTCCTGCCTGGGGCAAGAATCAATCTGGATGCCCACAGCTGAGCTCTGCAGCTGATGATAGGGCAGGAACAGTGAGTGGCACAGTATAGGCACCCAACAAGTCCATGGAAGCTCTTCTGGATCTCAGACTGATATCTGCTACACTAATAACTGTTTCCTTTTTTTCTTTTGAATAGAAGACTTTATTAGCTATGTTGACAGTTCTAATCCCTGCCTTCTTACATGACAGCTCTCAGATTCGTTTCACTAAATAAATTCACGTAAATCACTAATCATAGCCTCTGCGTAAATAATTTAACAGTTTCTACAAGTTACAACTTATAGGCCTCTAGTTACCATTTATACTTTCTGCCAATGCTCAGTGTTCTCTTCCTCCTTTGTCTCATACCTTTCTACTCCACAGCTCACTAGCAAATACTGACAGAAGCTCCCCATTAGTACCAGGCACAGCCCTCTTAGAGAAACCAATTAAGAGCCTCAGTTCCCTGTACTCAGGAGGCTCTTCTCATGCTGCAAATCAAGCTAAAAATACCCTTATTTTTTCTGAAATGCTACAGATGTTGTTTCTGCACAAGCAGAACCTATGGTATGAATGTTACAATTTTGTTTTCCATTGCTTTCCTAGAATTATTGCTAATAGCTCTTGGTTTTGGTAGCTGCTGTAGCATTATCTGCTGTCTGCTTTTAGATAGTTGGTCACTGAAGAGTTAAGTATTGGGTCTGAAGCTCTTCTATTATGCTGATGCTTTAGAAATGGTTCACTTGAAATTGAGAGCCAGAAATCAGTGAAAGCAGCATAATAAAGTCAAAGCTAGAGTATTTTACTGACCTGAATTAACTTCAAGTAAACAAAGAGAACTTCATGAAATAAACTCACTTTTGCTATATCAGCTGTTAGCAATACGCAGGTCATTGTTACATAAACTACTAAACACTCTTTTCCACTTCAGTTTCAGAGAACAAGTGTATTTTTAGAAACATAGGTGTTGGAGGAGGAGGAATCTCACCCGTATCTGCGTCTGCATTCTTTGGATACCAGTTTGTGTTGGTCTGTGATGGCAGGTTTGGGCCAGATTCAGGCACAGGAGGTTTACTTAGGCTAAAGGTACTGGCTGGACACAATCCATAGAGACCCTCTGTGTTTCCCGTTAGAAAACTGTTAGGGTTTGGCCCATAAAAAAGATCTACAGTTCCCTGTTTCGGTGTTATTGGAGCTGGCTGTGGCCAATAATGCGGATTAGTGTTTGATCCCATTTTTTCAGCTCTTGGATACAGTTCATTCTGTTGAGGAGTAGGAAATGACTTTGCAAATGGATCGTAGGAAACTCTTCGTTTCCTTTCTTCCTCTCTCATTTCAGCAGTATATACTACAGGTGGCACTGCTTTATCCATCCGGCTCCCAAATACATGGTAGTTGTATTCACACTGAAGTTTTCTTTCTAGATTATCAGCAGATGTAAATGAGGTCTCACAGCTCTCAACAGGCTGGTTCTCAGGGGAGGCAGCAAACAGGGCTTCGTTAATCTGACTGGTCATGGGACCTTGAGAGCTGTGTAGAGAATTAGGCTGATCTGAAAGGGAGGAAAATCAAATATTTGAAATACATCCAAATGCAAGTATATACATTTTTGCAATGATGCTATAGAATCTATTTAATTTACCTTTAATATTATGGTAGTACATAAAAGGTGAAAATATAATGTTACTTCCAGCATAAGCTGTGTTTTATTTTACGGAATACTTATACTGAGAAGTATTACCGATTTTTTTTATCTAGAAAGTATAGGCTTGTTTAAGCTAACAGTGTCAAAATCTCACTTAGTCAAGTGGTGCCAGAATTCACTGCACACTCTGGTTATATTGACATCAAGTTCTCAACCACTGAAAAAAACAGTTCCTGGAGGCATTTGTAGGGTCTGATTTACTAGTGTGTCTCAACCAGCATTAACTGGAGTTTAATCAGTGCAAAACTGGAGTGTAACAAGATGGAAAATAACACCACTGTAATAGGTGTTATTTCATACAGCACAAATAATTTGTCATTAAAGTCATGTTTGCAAATGATTATGTAAAATACCCCATCTGAGTATTTCATTATACATCGTTTCTGTCTAGTTTATTCTTCATAGTCCTCAAGAATACATTTTTACAAGTAACACCCACCAGATAAAATAGTCTGTGACATCTACATCTTCCAAACTAATTATTACTATCAAAGGAAGCTCTACTTCAGTCTTGAGTTATGATCTGGATCATGCTGCAGCATTCCAAGGCTAAACAAGAATGTAAAAATCTGCTTGTTACTACTTGTGTTTTTAAGGGTAGGTTTACAGATGCTTTCTTAAAAAGTTCTGAAAGCTTCATAGTAGTCTAGAAAATGTGGTACATTGCCTAAAGCAAGGGACCCTTACAGACCACTGTAAAATTGGAGTGTATGTTTGTGCTTTTCTTTTGTTCAGATAATGCCAGTGAACTTGTTTGTGGTTTTGTTTGTTTCTTTTTCCAAATGACATGAATTCAGTTCATATGAGGCAGGACCAAAACTAGTCCCTTTTGACAGCTGTATGTTAGTACACCTTCCATCTGACTCACTCTGCTTCTTTTGTTACTGCTGCTAGAGAGGGAGTGGGAGGAATAAGCTAATACAGAAACAAGCTCATCAAAAGTGACAGCTATTAGCAATTCAGTAAACTACATGGCATCCATTTTCCAGGGCACACTTCAGATGTGTGAACAGATCCTGTGGGATATCTTTCACTACTGCTGTGTGAGTAATGCCCATTGACTGGAGGAAAAAAACGTGACATTGACTGACAGGCTGTCAAGATAGTATCTTTCTGCAGTGTAGATTCACAATAAAGCATTTCATACTTAAACCAGAAGAGCATCTTAATCTGCTGCAGTCATACTTGATTATTTCTGCTACGGAAATGCAACTATACAGATTTAAAAATATAGCAGTGGGGCTGCTCTACCGAGTCCATCAGTTCTACTGAAGAACAGTTACAGCAAACCTAGCTTTGGGGAAGATTTATTAGTTGCATGTTACAGGTTAACATCATTAATTTAATAATGTCTTTCAGATGCTGTGAGAAAACTTAGCAGGAATGTTTTTCTACTGAATTTGATATTGTTTCTTGTAAATCAGTGTTGCAAATATGATCCTATATCCTTTGCCATTAAGAAATTTTGGTAAAAGAATTCCAGATGCACTACAAAACTGTAACTATCATAATGTATTAGTGAGGCAGCTCTCTAAAAAACATGAATCATGCAACTCATCCAAGATTTTTAGAAAATATGAGGGAAAATTCATTTATTAGTACTCCTCAGATTGCACAGAGCAAGATCACAAACAAAGGAATATGTTATAATTATGCACCCTGGTTGTGTTCAGAGTATTCACAAGAAAGGCTGGCATGGGAAAAAGGAAAGTCTTCATGCAATTAAAGCCTACAGACTAAGCAGTTGACATGACTGAAAGGATGGGAAGAAAGATCAGATATGAAAAGTAATTATCACAGTGACCATTGAAAGGTCTAGTGTTAAACACATTTTTTTGGAATGGGAGAGGAAAACAGAAGCATGTAAAATTAAATGGGTTCAAACTGTAGATCATGGAAAATTTGAAACAGTAAGTATGACTTCAGGGAACAAATTCAATCTCTTCAGTCATTACAATTCTCTGTGAAGAACCGAACAATTGAGTTTCTCCATAACCCATTAGTGGTGAAATTACTTAATTTGTACATGTACACAACTTTATCTTTGGCAGAACACACAGAATAATGATGTGCTAGTAAGTGACTTACCTACTTGACCATTACTGGTATCTTCTGCTACAGCATCTATTTGAAGGGACTGCATGCTGTTCAGCAGATCATCTGACTCTTGCTGCACATAAGGAAGAACAAATGATCAAGTTATTATAGGCAAAAGCTTAACCAAAGGGAGTACCTGTAGGGTAGGACACAGCACAGCTTCTCAGTGAAGTGACGTGAACAGATTCCGTGAATCTGTGGGAAGAGATCCCATACTCTCACAGAGAGCATATCCTGACAAAAAATACCCATCGCATTGCTACAAAATCCTTCCTTCAATGAAGGGAGGAAGGACTGCAATGCAACTGCAATATATATTATAATACTCTGAGTTGGCCAAACAATACTCTTGTATACCAATACTAGCATGAGCTTAATCCAGACAGAATGGTTTTGACTGTCTGTCTTGTACTTAATGACTAGACTTTCTGCAAGCAATCTGTGTGAGAGGATGCTGCTGAGGTAAAGGTAGCAAATGTGCATTCTGTTTTGTGGATTAATATTTAGTAAGTATATTCATCAACAGGGGAGAGGCAAGGAAGAAGATTCACATTCTCAGGTATGGTCACATTGACTTTTATGAAGAGTATTAGGAACAAGGAGTTCAGAGCAAATATTCAGAAAGATATAGTACAATTTGCCTTCTGTACACCCTCATCCTCACTTCACTGTGAGTGAAGGCAAAATCCATTCCTGTTCTATTCTTTTGATGTTCCCATTATTCAGAATTCACTGGAAGTAAAAAAAAAAAAAAAAATTACCTGGAAAAAGTATTTCTCAGTTTCCCCCAGTGCTTCTTACAGAATCACAGAATCACAGAATGTTAGGATTGGAAGGGACCTCAAAAGATCATCTAGTCCAATCCCCCTGCCGAAGCAGGACACCTAGGTGAGGTTACACAGGAAGGCGTCCAGGTGGGTTTTGAATGTCTCCAGAGAAGGAGACTCCACAACCTCCCTGGGCAGCCTGTTCCTGTGTTCCGTCACCCTCACTGAGAAGAAGTTTCTTCTCAAATTTAAGCGGAACCTCTTGTGTTCCAGCTTGAACCCATTACCCCTTCTGTCCTAAAGCAACAATGTGTCCCCAAAAGAAATTAAATTCTATTATGCTGAAATTACAAACGGTTAAACAAAAACAGGTGTTTCATTAAAACTCACTGATCACCTCTTCATTGCACTTCTGCATACATTTTTTATCTTCTAATTTGATTTTNTTTTACTTGTAAAATAATTTCTAAAAGTAGGATTTTTTTGGTTGTGCGTGTGTGTTTTTTTTTTTTTTAATTAAATGCAAGAAGTATTTTCACAGATTAAAAATCAACAACTACCATCTCTTCCCTCCAAAAAATCTACTCCCTTGCAAAAACAAAAGATGACATTATAACCTTAGGCCCTTAGATTTTACTTGAGTAACTGAACTGCTTGAGCATGGGGGTTGGACCAGGTGATGTCCAGATGTCCCTTCTAACCTCAACCAGTCTGTGATTCTATGGTCCTTATAGTTAGGAGGCTGTGGACTCTGCTTCCGTGATTGCTGATGGGGGGGACAGGGAAAAGGCTGTGCCCAAATCCTCTAGCTCATGGTGCTATGGAAGCTGTATTACTAGTTCACTGCACTGACTTGCCTTGGATGCTGTATTTACATTCTGTGCCCTGATTGGAACAAATGCTTTACTTCATGAGAAAGTAATAGACACATGGCCCATTTTCTAAATGGTCCTTTGCTCCCTACGATTTGAGAGGTATATTTGCAGAGAGCTAATGCAGCTAGTATAATTGGCCATGATTCTGATTTGGGGCTGCTATCATAAATTAGATGTATATACATCATGTCATGAGTTAAGTTTGGTCAAATAAGTCCAGGAAATCTGCTTCACCTGTTTCATTTTGCAAAACTCTATTGCTTTTTTGAACAGTCACTGGTGCTTCATAAACATCACATGTTCTCTAAACCAGAAACTTTCATTTCCACAACCGTAGACCGGGTGACAGAAGGAAGCGCTTTAAAGAGAACTGTAAATGAACAGTTTCACAAAGGAAGTTTTTATTTTCTTAGTTAAAATAACTGGGTATGTGCTCTTCTGACACCCGCTTCACTGCAAAGATGAAGCCCTTAATGCCGGGAGTTCTCACCAATACCTGTCAGTACTACTGAAGTGATTTGATTGAAAGCTTCCATAATCAGCCCAGTTGTTCAAGAAATTCTCATTCTCATATTTCCAGTCAGGAAATCACTCTTTTTATCATAATTTACAAACCAAGCCAGAAAATTAAGAGAAACCAACTTGGACACTCAGGAAAAACATGTGATTTCAAATTTTCCTTGTTGTTATTACTGTGGTATAGCTTCATGGTCTCAAACAGTGTGGGACTCATTAGACACTGCCCGAATGCAGGACAAAAATTACCAATAGTTTACAGAGTTTTTTACATTTACTCTAAATCAGATTCTGCCACTTTGGAATCTCTAGGAATAACATTTTATTTCATGAATGAGACTTAACGGAAATATGAGGAGCTTTTGCAAAGTATTAGCACAGAACCAGAGTGTCCCTCAGGTGGGAACAGACCTTGGAGGACCTCAGGCCCACCTCCTGTTCAAAACAGAGTCACTTATGGGATCAGAGTTGGTAGCTCCGAGCTTTGTGCAGTTGTGTGTTGAAAGTCTCTAATGATGGTGACTCAACAAGCTCCTTGGGTAACTTGCCCCACTGCTTGGCTGTCCTCATGGGGAAAAGTTTTTTTTTCTCTCTTATATCCAGTTTGAATCTCTCTTGTTTCAGTTTATGCCCGCTGTCTCTTGTCCTCCTACTATGCATTGCTGTGAAGAGGTTGGCTCTGTCTTCTCAATAAATTCCAGATAGGTAGGGGCAGGCTGCTATTTATGTCCCCCCAAAACCATTACATGTCTGGGCTCAAACAACCCTGGTTCCTCAGCCACATCTCATATGGCAGAACTAAAAAGTGCTGAGCAGGTCTGCTGCCTGTGTCACTGCTGGCACAGCCTGGGATGCTGGTGGCCTTCCCGATGCCCAGGTTGCTGCTCACCACCACACCCAGGTCCTTCTCAGCACTGCTGCTCACCAGCCAGGCAGCCCCATGCTGGCACTGAAGTCGGGTTATTCCAGGTGCAGCACATTGTATTTGTCCTTTCTGAGTTTCACAAGGCTTCTGTCACGCCATTCCTCCTACCTGCAGCTGGCAGCCTTGCCCTTGTGACTGTATTGACTGATCCTCCTAGTTTGGTGTCACCTGCACACAATATGAGACCATGCTCCATCACTTCCATGAGGTCACTGATAAAGGTTTAAACCAGGGAAGGTCCCAGTGTAGCAGAGCCCAGCACTACTGCAGTTGTCACTGGCCTCTGGGTGAAGTAGGACCCATTATCTGCTACCCTGTAAGACTCTCCTTCTAGCCTGCCCATCCAGACAGTAACATCCAAACTCGGACACAAGAATATTTTGGGAGATAGTGTTGAAAATCTTCCTAAAATTGGGGTAAGTGACATGCACCGCTCTCCCCTCATCCACAAATCCAGCAATTTTATCACAGAGGGAAACTGGGTCAGTCAAGCATGACCAGTTTTCAAGTGGCAGAATCTGGACATAAGTGGGGTTGAGGAGAACTGACAATATAAAATGTTTAGAAAGTTACTTACTTTTAACTCCTTCAGATCATCTTCAATGTTTTTTCCTAGATTTTGATAGTAAAATGGCTTGTATCTTTGACAAATTTCTGCAAAAAGAAAAGAACTAAGTGAATGTGGTTTTCAATGGAAAATAAGTGTGATTTATACTGCTAAAAGTTTTGATGGATAAGGATTGAATAAATACTTGTATGAAGTCAGAAACAGGAAAATTATCCATACATTTGGAATCTGTTCACATGGCTCATTCAGCCTTAATATAGTAACAAGAACAGGATGATTTCTATTTTTTTGGTTTGGTTGTTGTGTTGCTTTTTGGGATCAAAGCTCTCCGTTTATGATCTGTGGCTGACAGGTCCTTTCCTTGACTTACCTAGCCAAAGGATAGTTTGCCACATTTTAAGAAATAAAATGCATTCAACTGCATTCAGCTATTTGATAAACAAATATCCCGTCTCTGTTAAAGACAGAATTACTGAAATAATCTAGAAATTTGGGAAATATCAGTATTTTGCGTATGGGAAAAATAGAAGCTAAGACACAGTGCAAGCATAAACTCAATCCATTAGCAGTAGGTTAAATATGGAAACAGTAGATGAGTTTCTTCTGGTATGCACATTTCCTCTGAGTATCTGAGTACACGCTTGTTGTATATGAAGCTCTTGGTGCCGCTGTCTAAATCCTCCATTTCATGTTAAACGTTGGAGGTTTTTTGGTGGGTTGGTATTTGTTTTTTTTCTTGTTGTTCCACGGTGGGTTTTGGTTTGTTTTTTTGGCTTGGGGTTGGTTGTTTGGGTTTTTTTGGCACTACATATTGAGACAGAAAGAAGACACAAGAGGAGATAAAGACTTCTGAATTATTTGCTGAATGCTCAAAGTCTCCCTCCCAGACCATTCAGTCAAGACTTTTACTGACTGCAAGTGCTTTGGGAACTGACCATACAAAAGGATGATTAGCTAGTCAAAGGCTGTTGCATTGCTCATGGAAGGCTAAACTGGGACAGCTTTTGAAGCTAGCTTCAATAGGGTATTTTCTCAGCCATAGCCACGATATGCTATGTCCCTTGATATTAGCTTTTCTGCCTATTTCAGCAGGAAGATTATACTATGCTGAAGGCGAATTATCAGCAGGCATAAAGTGTCTTAGCTCCATCCACTCACTAGTATTTCTCAAATCTCTAAATGTTGGACCAGATCTTATTTTTAGTCAGGGTACAGGGAACAGGCTTTACTGGGCATGTGAATTCATACTTCTGTTTTCAAAGCAAAAATTTGTATTCTAAGAGGAAAACACTGATTTGTTTTGCTGCATTACAAACTGTTGACAGATACAGAACAAAAAGAAGCCCAAAGCAATGCCTTACCTGCAAAGGTTGGCCGTTTTTCTGTCTCTTGCTCCCAGCATTGTTTCATTAAGTCAATAATTTCCACTGGACACTTATCAGTGATCTCCTCTATGTCTGGTCTGTTGCCATTCATGATGCCAAAGCAAATCTGGGCTTCATTTATACCATCTGAAAAATAAAATTTCCTATCAGATCCTGATCACGGGTTTTGCTATGTTTCTGTAGGCAGAACTAGTGAAGCAGCTCCTTGTGCATTTGTGGATATGTAAAAGAAGATTTCAAAGAAAGATGCCTGATTTACAGCTAAAAATCCCTCACATTGGTGAATCTGGATCCACTGTCCTAACTTCCAAGGATTAGAGATTTATTTTAATGTTAATGGATTTACTTTTATATGCAAGACATGCCCAGTGTGAGTAAGGGTAACAGATTTAGCTCTCTAGACCCTGAATCTCAGTGATGCTCTGCACTGGTTATGAGCACAAAGATGGCCACACAGGCAACATTTAGCTATTTAGTTAGCAAAAGATCCATTAAAAATTATAAACACATTACTCTGGAATTCTACAGCCTGATCCTATTGCTCTACATGAGCACATTACACCACACAGCTAAGAAGCAGTAACTGGCTGTGGGACCATTTCTGTTAAAAGAAAAACCACATATAACTAGACCACCTCAGGAAATAGTGTAGATCAAAGTTTTCATCCTGGCCTGGGCAAAGTTTGTCGAATTCTGTCAATGAGTGCAGATTTGTGCTCACACCATGTGGATGTGAATAGATTTGTTTCATGCCTGCATTTCAATTCAGACGTTCTTGCATCATTCCTGACTTGTAAGCATGGACAACTAATGCCTCTTACTGGCCATGAGGTGCCAAACTGGTGCTATTCTTGGGCACAGGCAATTTAATCTACTGATCTTAATTTTATGGTTTTAAATGCTTAACATTTGTAACTTAATTTTATGATAGCATCCTTTTGGAAGTAACTTACGTTCGTATGGCTCTTTGTTAGCAAAAATTGCCCAGATCACTATGCCGAAGCTGTAAACATCTGATTTCTCCACAGGTTTTACATTAACACAGCGTAAATGCTCTGGGGCCATATAGAAAAGAGTCCCAGCATTGTTCTGGCAAGTGCTCTTGATTTGTTTCTGTCGGACAGTCTCTTCCTTGGTCAGCCGACTCCAGTTCTTAAAGGAGGCAACACCAAGATCTGCAATCTGAAAAATGAGACATATCAGAGCTACTGCTGTGATGAAGAGGAGACGAACAATTATTTTACGCAGTGCTCAATTTTATAATGAATAGCTGGTAGTAACTCATCTAAAAATGAAACATTGCAAACAATGCAACTACAAGAAAGGAAAACAAACTATTTGCTGTTTCATGGTGGGTTTTTTTCCTAAATAAAGTATCACTGCCAACTGGGAACCATTAGGCTAAACCTTCATTACTAACTTAACCCCACTTGGAACAATTGCACAATGTAAGGAAAAAAGAAGTTTGGTTTTGCTCAGATTGACAATCACTTTCAAGATCTTCTTGCAGTGCTTGTTGCAGAAGATTCACATGAGAATAAGCTAGGATTCAAATCCAGAAATAATCTATGGGATGGGCAGATATCCCTCATCCCTTACTGCCCTTTCCATTTAGAGTCCATTTAAGTCAACTTCCTTAGACTTTCCTACAGAAAGGGGGAGGAAGAGGATCTAAAATGATGTGATGTGTATGGCAAAGAGATGTGGAAAAGGATAGAATGGAATATGATAGAGCAGGGATAGCTGGGTACTGTGTGCTTGATGAGGTGACATTACCAAAACCTCAGGGTGCAGGTCTATAACTAGACTAATGGCTGATGGTGAAGAAAGTAATCCTTCCCTCCTGTCCCCACAGCCTCCTGTTACGTGCTCCCTCTGCTCCTCCTGTTCCAGCACTGACACCCACCTGACACTGGGAAGACGTCATGCAAGGCCCTCAACCAGTTTGCTGAACCAAGTGCTCCCCAACAGAAGGGTAGCACTGCCAACAAGGCAAATCATAATCTGCTCCTTTGGCTGCCTAAACCAGGGCAGCGTTTATGGTCAGCTTATAGCATAAGTGCTAACACAAGGGAACAGGAGAGGGAAAACAGAAGAAAATGGGATTGCTTCTCAGTCACAGGCAGCTGTCAAACTGAAAGTCATGTAACAAAATCACTTCAAATAAAACAAGGTGACACCTTGGCTCACTTCTAGCTCACTTTTCTTTATCTCTTTTTGCCTCTAATTAGCTTATTGTTTCTCTTGCGTTTCTAAAGCTTTGGGCTAAATTTAGAGGTCATGTATTCAGAGGAAGGGGAAAATGTGACATCCTGCTGACGAAGGAGGAGTCCAAGCTCATGTCTACAAGTGAGAGGAGGTCTAATGTGATTGAAGAAGATAAAAATCTTCATATATTTGCAGTTTCCTAGAACAACTATTTCCCTTTATAAATATTGACAATGTTAGACCCATTCAGGCAGATAGATCATACAACAGCTGCCTTAAATTATACTTTTGATCAAGCTGCTTAAGGAAGTCTTATCTGATTCTGAATTTGATCCTGGGTTCCAGTTCAGTTTGTCATGCAGTGTGATGATAGCCTAGTTTGGTCCTGCCCATATAAGCAAGCTGAAACCCAAAAAACTATCACATTTACATTTAAAGCAGGTTGTGATTTTTTTTTTTTTTTAATTTTATTTTTGGCAAAAAAGATATTTTGTACCTCTTATCTGCAAGCTGCTCATACTGTACTGGGACTTGCTACTGTATTAACCTTGTCAAACAACTTCTCACTAATTTATGTGCCAGAAATATCAAATATCAGAGCTCTCTCAACAGGAATTTATTCTGTAGTTTTAAACTGCAACTCACCTTGACCAGAGAGGACATTTGATGAGGACTGCTGTGAATTCTACTGAGGTTTATGCAGCAGTAGGCTGTGTATCTATGTGTCTTGATCCAAAACCCCACTGAAGTTAATAGAAGGGCTTTGGAACAGGCTTATAAACCATTCTTTGAAGTAGTCTCCTGCTGCTTTTTTTGTAGCTGCTGGCTGTCATTTTAAAATGATGACTAAGGGAAAAAGAGGGAGACAAAAGAGGAAAAGGTAATAGGCAAAAGAAGGGGAAAAAAAAGGAGGAGGTAAAGACAGGAGGATAAATTACAGCAAGAGAGGACAAAAGAGTGATCCATAAGACATTCTACTTTGTTTCAATCTCTACGTGTTAAGGTTTATCCTTTCTAGCCGTTTTGTTATTTGTAGTTCATTAATTCTCAACAATGTTATTAACTTTTTAACAACCTTAGTGTTTTTTTTTCACAGTTGAGGGAAGATTATGCAAATCTCAGGCTTGGAGACTGTACAGGCCACCATATTTCAGGGATCCACTGCTAATACTCTTAGCAATAGCTCGGTAGGCCACAAAGGCATTCTTCTAGCAATGAGGAATACTAACCAATGCAGATGAACTGGGTTCTTCAACCCAAATCACCAGCTCTCTCCATTTATGTTCTAATAAGTACCTTAATGTGGAAATCCA
The DNA here is from genome assembly GCA_013399365.1 of Pampusana beccarii. Taxonomy (NCBI): domain Eukaryota; kingdom Metazoa; phylum Chordata; class Aves; order Columbiformes; family Columbidae; genus Pampusana; species Pampusana beccarii. The sequence continues at coordinate 587,300 of VWYH01008684.1, forward strand.
GGTCCACAAGGATGTTTTCTGGTTTTAGGTCTTTGTGTACAAAGCCTTGCTCGTGCAGATAAAGCATTCCTTCTGTGATCTCCAGCACGAAACGCCCTTTCACTGACAAAGGCAGTGAGACCTAAAACAAAGAACAAGAAGTACTATCTATTAAAAAATGCTACTACAACCTTCAAGTTTAAAAAGTATCTTTAAAAAAGTTTCTTCTCAGTCCCAGGAGTACCTTTGTTCAAGCTATGGTAAAAAAAACTACGGTCCTTTTTGGATTGAAATTTTTGCATTATAGTAATTCTAGAGTCACTCCATATTTACAAAAGCATTCTTCTTTAGTAAGTTCTCCACATATCCCTATAGACACTCCTATAACTTTGAACCTACAAGTGTGTCTGCTCATCTGTGATGTGCAGGAAAGCCATAGTTGTCCCCTGCTGTCTCTAGAGAAGGCAGGGCTGCCCATGACTCTTTAATACAGAAAGGAGAATGAGAAACTAAAGAGTCCATTCTCTGGAGATGGCAGTAACATCCTGTCCCTTTCAAGCATCTTATCAACCCCAAGGAATGGCAAGAGATGAAGCAATTCACTGCTCACTTTCTGTAGCACTTTCATCATGTTCCCCCGGTCCACATACTCCATCACAAGTGAGTAGTTTCCGTCTTCCAAAATTATACCTAGTAGTTTTACGACGCGGTCATGCTGCAGTCTGCGCATAATCCTGCCTTCTTCAAGGAGGGAAGCATTATATCTGTAAAACAGAAATTACACTGAGCGTAGGTACCAGGCTAGAAAGACCGCAGGGATGAAAATGCTCTTGATTCATAATGAAAACTATGGCCAAAAATGTCAACAGCCCTAGAGCCACTGTAAGATGAACCATAACTTCAACTAGCTTTGAATTCATAGAGCTTTGTTCATGCCAGGTTCTATTCTCTAAGTCTGTACTCAAAGGCCTTGCACAGAGCCTGTCTGCTCAGCCTAATTTTAAGGCCTGCTTTTCAGAAAGTGTATTGGTGGGTGCAGTGCTGGTAGTGTTATTTCCAGATCCCTGCACTGGGGTGAGATCAGGACAGGACAGGGCTGAAAGAGCCTTTGGACGAGGATCAAGACACACTCCACTACTTCTTGTACAGGAAACTATACAGGTCTCTTTCCCAAAGGGCTGATATTCATGCTCACGTTCAAAATGGATTTATTACAAGGGATCCACCCACATACTGGATGATGATAACATTTACTAATGATTAGTGGTCTAGGATGAATTCAAAGCCTAACTCTTTACCTGGGCCTCAGTACAACCCATCAATAGTCACAGGTACGCAGATTAAATAGAAGAAGGAGTGGTATTTTTACTGTTGCTGCTGTTCTAATCATTAGGCAAAAGGATGTAAGAAAATCGTAAGACTATGTTGCTTGCTAATGCTTTCCTGCTCTGTGACTTAAAAGGAAACTGCTTTCTCCCTCTATGTTCCTCTGTAGTACTAGAGAAGAAAGTGGTTGTTTTGTTTGCATTAGGCTCAATTATAAATTTGCTTAAGACTTCTGATTCAATACTTTAAGGAATAACACACTTATGAACCTATATAGTGAGAAAGTAAAATACAAACCAAAAAATAAACCTTGCAGGCTTGTCTGTTTTAACTGTGTTCATCCCAGACTGTCACTGCAGTCTGCAAACTAGTAGAATCTCTTAATTTGCTTTCCACTGGCAAAATAAAAACTCTGATAATTTATTTATCATGACCCAAACTAGAAGAACATGTGTTTTTGTCTCTCTCTAGTGGATGACTTATGGGACAGTTTTAGGATTGTAGAGGTAGCAGAGCTGCAGTGTGACCTGAATCTACTGAAATCAACAGCTAATCCAATCCTTGAACTAAATCAGTTGGCTTGGCTCACTCTGCATTTTTTTCAAGGGAGAGAGGGTTACAGTTTTGGTATTATACATGTGTGTTTGGAGTCTTGCTGATAGCTCATGTGTGTTTAGTTCCTAGTGGACACCTATGGCTGGACAAGTGTATTGAAAATTGATCTGCAAGCCTGAAAATATTGTGTGCCCACTGAGTTCCTGCATTTCCTTAAGCGTGCAAGAGTCCACTTGATCCTTAACAACTCACAGTAGTGCTTACCTTGCAACAGAAAACAGAAACTTCACTGGAACAATGAGTTAGAACTAAAGAAGTTGGCTCATGAGGGAAAAAGGGAAAATTTGCAGGACAGCTGCTAGTATTGTCTTATGGTATTTTCCCCCCATACAGTATCTGTAGGATCCAAAGATCTGAAATTATTACACTTTATTTAGATTTATCTCCATTGAGTTTAGAGGATTCCTTAGACTAACTGAAAGATAAAAATCAGAATGAAGATCTGTAACTCACTCAGTGCGCTGAGGTCCTGTATACACTTTTTTTAATACAACATATCCGTGTTTCTTGTGAAAGCATAAAGAAATAGTTCCAAATCCTCCAGCATCTAATTGTTCTTTTTCAAGCAAATCCTGGGTGTTCATGTAGATATCTTCCAGCGACATGTTTGCAGTCTTTGTGCCTTAACAATTAAAACAAAGTACCCTTGTGCTTCTGGACCTGTAGTACAAAGGAAGAAAAGTGTTGTTATCAAGCATCTAGCTGTTCCACTAAATAAGCGCCTATGTAAAGAGTGGGACACAAGTGTATACTGTCGTGACCCTTAGGAACAAAGGGCCTCCATTTGAAACTGAAGATGCTGTAGTGCTCACAGCATCAAATCCCTAAAGATCACTATGATTTATCCTGTCAACCCACTTCAGTTATATTATTAATAAGTCAATGTAAAACCATTTCTTCACCTGAAGATCTCAAAGTGACATTAAGAAATAGTTTTAATCCATAATATGCAGTAGATTGGTACTGTCCCTACACTTAACATGTGCAAAAACTGAAACCCAGAAAAATCAAGGGCCATGATCACCAAGGCATGTAGTGTCCAATGCTTCTGATAGGTGTCTCATTTTCTGACTTGCCTGAACATGGGCCTGTCAGGTGCCCAGATACTTACGTAACTCCAAGCTTCTTTCTAGCCATCTTTGAAAATCTAGCTCTACAGAGTTTGCCTGAAGCCTAAAACAAACAAACAAAAAGTTTCTCTGGATGTTGAAAGAATCAAGCTTCTGTGGGAAACTTATTTTCATAGCTCTCTGAGTTGAAGCAAACAAATGGTAGGAAGGACTGTGGTGGGGATATAATGCAACTTCTTCCCTGCCCCTCAAAAAGAAAGAGGAACAAAGAAACTGAAGGTTTGCAGTATCTCATAAACGCACCAAGAAAAAGAGAGCTTGGGGGAGCCTATGAAATGGGTAGATAAGTAAACCCCAGTGGACGCCACAATAATTTTAAGCCTTTGATAAAGCTGTGATGGTTACTTGCCTAACATGTCTCTCAGAAGGTAAAACCTTAAAAGAAGGCTAGACAGACAGTACCTTTGGCTTATGCCAGCAAGCTGCATTCCTAGCACAGGCACAAGCCACAAGCTCTGTTCGTGTTTGGTTTTTTGTTTGGTTGGTTTGTTTTTTTTCTCCCTGAACTTTTAACCTTAAGCACCTTGCATCAGGTAAGGAGTTTGCTGGGAAAAGGTAAAGTCCAAAAGGCTGGCAGGGCTGTTCAGTTTCTATTCCCCTTGGGGTGACTACAACACAGGTACACAGAGCTGGAAGAAAGGCACCATTTCAAAGTGCCACTAGCAGCAGTAGATTAGCTCATTCAGGTAGTTAAGAGCTCTAAATTGTGTAGCAAAGGGATTCCCAAATTTTTCAGGCCAACAAGTGACTACTAACTCCTGTAAACTGCTTTGCACCTGTATCATCAAATCTCTGATTGAAAAGATTGTTTAATGTTGTTATGAACATCAGCTGCAGCCTGATTGCCACAGCCTCTTTATGGAGCCTGGAACTGCAGAGGTAGTGAAAGCATCTGTAGAGAGTAGGTGTCTGAGTGAAGAGAGATGAGAGAGATGTTTAGGTAAAAAAATGGAAATTGTCTGATCAGTGTGACAAGCCAAAATAGGGAAGAATAAGCTTAATTAAAAAAAAAAAAAAAAAAGTTGTGCCTGTAGAAGAGAGAAAGCAAGAGCTTCCCCTTCCAAGTGTATATAATACTCTGTGGGCTGTTGTATTGACAAGGAACATCCTCTCTACATCTGGAACGGTGCGCTCTCTGAAGAGTTTTCTTCTTTAGCTTTCCTGATTTTGAAAGGATGCAAAATTTGTTTTGCTGGAGTGCTAGCCTGTGTTATGAGCACAATACTGAGGATATGGCTGCATCTGTTTGGTAAAAATGTAAGCTCTGCTATGCCTAATGTAGTTGTTAAGGAGGAGGGGATTGGTTTTGTTTGTGTTTTTTAATTCCTTCAGAGTTAATCAAATAGCTGGGTAATAAATGAGTCATAGCAGTGCAAAGAATACCCACTGCTGCTCTCACAGCTGAGCTTTTGTCTCTTTGTAAGTTTCTGGTGATGGTTCTCTGGCCTTCTTGGTGTGATGCTATTGACTCTTGTGCAGATGAGGCGTGTATCACAGGTACGAAGGCCTGAGTCCAGTTGTGAGACTTTAACATGGCATGAACTACAATCTTGCTTCTTTATCTGGGGTCTCCTTTTGAAGATTTGGTCCAAAGTCACATATCCGTGGTAATTTTTCCATGCTAACAATAATTATGTATCTAGGTAGTAGTTATTTTTATAAGAATTGCATGCGCTCTTCTTGTGAATGCAAATTAAATGTGTATTTTTGAATGCTGAATCTCTAAAGTTGCATTAATACTATTGATAGCTTGGGGTTGCTGTTCAATACCATGGAACTCGAGAAAAACCAGCCCTGCCTCAAACTGCAACAATATAGGACCTTGTTCCTATTTACTTTGCTAGTACCTGTTCCTATCGAGCAACATATAATTACCATAAACAGAAAGCTTGGAAATTCAGAAGAAGTAATAACTTCTGAAACAACGAGACAGATGCTGAAATGAGTTGGATAACATTCATGAGAGGGAATTTTCTCATGAGGTGGGAGGGAACCCTCCTCAGGCATGCTTTACTATTAGGATGCTATTACTTTTTTCTGTTATCAAGTAGTGAGGTACTCTGAGTAAAAGCTCTTTGATCTTAAGACTTATTTCAAACTCAAAGTTTTTGTAGGATAGATACCACAGGAAAGCAATCTCTAGCAAAGTTTTTCAGCAAAGGCTACTTACTTCATTATACTATCTAACATGAGGTATTGGCTGATGTTACCTGGATATGTCAGATGATACAGAAATTAAGGAGGGAAACTCAAAGACTCAAATACATTCCAAGTTTACTGCTTTGTATTGAGATACAGTGATTCAAATGGATCCTTAGCACCTACGATACACCAGCACATACACTGTGTATCTGATGTTAAGGGAATGGAAATTTTGTGGTTACAAACCTTACACAAGCTATGCATACTTCTAGGGGTTAATTTGTGCTCTATAAGGTCACCCTCATCTGTATACTTGGTATACAGATTTAAAGACAGCAATATAAAGCAATTTTTAAAATATACTATTCTGAAGATCTGTATTAGGATGGGGTGGGTTTGCATTTAACAAGTGTCAAAACGTGCTATGAAAACTTTGAAGACTGGTTGAAAAAAAGAGGGATTTTTGGCTCACCAGTGTTTGGGTTTTCTTTAGAGAGGGATAAAATTGTAATTGTTTTTTTCAACAACATAGTTACATTCTCCTCTCTGACCCCCAAAGGGCACATAAACTCCCAAGAATCATGACCTGGTCATTAGGCCATACCAGGCTGGATCACTATTCAAAAGCGGTTTGCTCTGTTCTAATGATTTGTTACTGATCTGATGCAGATCTGGTGTGTAGCCTGCATGGCTAAGGGGGCTTGCTGAGGGCATTTGCACAGGAGTATGGAAAAAGGTCACGCAGTAATTGCAGCCCTTTTGGTCTAATCATACTGACAGATCTGGAGAGAGGTTTGCAAACACCAAAACTTCTGGCCACTTAGTTATCAATTAGGAACAGAAGGGAATACAAACAGGAACCAAAGCTGGTATCACTGATAGGGGTAACATGAGGAGCAAAATGGAAGGGCTCCTGTAGCTGAAGACAAAAATAGCGCATGTGTAGAAGATGTTTCAAAAGCTATCAGTGCATCTGAACTCTTGCTGTAACTCTCATAACCCACTCTGTCTAAACCTTTCCCTTCTGGCTCGGGCTTTTCAGCTGCAGCATCTTTTCATTGAGGAAGGATTTTTTTTTTTTTCTTTTGGAAACAGCAAATCAAATGTGTGTCAGATCTGTAGTAGGCTACATTAGGCATTCCGGGAACGCAAGGAGGAGCCCAAGACAAGGGAAGTAAAGGTACTTCATAGGACCAAAGCAGAGGGAGGGCGGAAAGTGGGGATGGGGGCGCAGTGGCTTGCACCAATACAGCTGTGTCACAGTTCTGGTTTAGGACAGCAGTGGCCACATGAATGTGTGTTCATATATGGGAATCAGAGCAGGCTGTCTCGGCAGAGACACCCGTACCGCCGCGGCTGCCGGAGGAAGGGACGAGCCGGTGTCGGGTCCTCCCGGCCAGGCCGAGCTCGGCCCCTGCACCCCGCGGGCAGCGCCGAACGCACCCGCTGGCGGTGGCATTGGCAGGAGATGCGGGGCCGGGAAGCCCTGATGGGATTTTCTCCGCCTAGTTCCATGCTGGCCGACTCAGCATGTTTTCCTCCTCCTCCCGGCGGCTTCCTGCCGCCGAGGCCGCCTCTCGTCGCACTCATCGCCACCCGTAGTGCAGTTTCCCGTCACGGCGCTCCAGGGTTTCCCCCGCGGCCGGGCGACCTCCCCAAAGCCGCCGGCGGGGGGCTGGATGCATCGCAACCCCACCGGGGCACCTCGCCCTGGAGCGCGTCATCCCACCAGCCCGGCACCGGCAGCTCCCTGGGATTCAGACCCCGCAGCAGCGGCGCCTTCGCGACACAGGGGTGACGCGGAGCTTTCGATTTCGGCGGGGCAGCCCAGGTCCCCCTCCCAACACCCCCCTTCCCAGCCCGCTGTGCCTTACCGTGCCCGCGGGCCGTTCTTCTCCGTCCTGCCGCCTCCCTCGGGAGGACCCGGCGGCGTGCCGATGCCCCGCGGCTGCGGGAGAAGATCCCGGCCCGCCCAGCCGCCCCGCCTGCTCGGAAGAGGCGGCTGCGTCGCGCTTAAGGGCGTACGCGGTGCTGCTGCTCATGGGGCTGCGAAGCGCCTCGGTCTGTGCGACATAACCCACGCCCTCCACCGGGAAAAGGGGTGTGAGCCGTGCTCGCCCGAGCCTGCCGGGCGGCCGTACCCAGCGCCCGCCTGCACCGCCGCCTCCTGAGGCAGCTGCGGAGCCGCCGGCACCGGGAAGGAGTCAGCTCCCGGCGCTCAGCCGCATGTGTGTACGTATGAATGGACCCGGCCAGGTTACCGAGACCGACCGCAGTTGGGGGTTTGGTGCGTGGTGGAAATACATTTATTTGTTGTGGTTTTGGTGCCAAAGAGGCAGGTTTTTGTCCAGGAAGGGTGGAGCAGGAAGGAGTTTCTGTTTGTTAACAGAATAACTGTAACAGATAACAGTCATACAAGCAGCTACAGAAATACATAGCCTAAAAGGACAGCTGTAAACCATCTAGTCCATCTTCCTGCTCTACAGAGGTTAGTTGTGTCCAGGGCATCTCTGACAGATTTTATCTACTTTGTTATTATGCTAACAGCAAAGAAGATTCCATAACTAATATATTCTATTATTTTCATTAGGAAAACTGTTCTACTATAGAAATAATGGTTAATACAGCTTCTTCAGATAAGACTGATCCATTTGCCTTTCCTCCGGCGAAATGATCGCAATGACAAATGACTCCCCTCTTTGCCATAACCTCTTCCTTTCTAGAGAACAGCTGCATTCTCCATGGTGGCCCACGGATGCTGTGGAGTTCACGGCTCGGTACTTCCAGGCACTACGAGAACAGCAGCAGCAGATCCATGTGGGAGGGCAAAAGCAGCCCACAACTTGTGCTTGAGGGAGCCTTTCTAAAACTGGAGGGCAAGCTTGACAGTGATGAGAGAAAGAAAATGGTCCAGGTGCCTGGTCCCATTTCCTGGAGGAAACTTAGGCCCCAGACTGTCATAAATCTGGAAGAAACAATGGCCACAGAGGGTTTGATTTAATTCTGTGCTAGGCCGCGTGGTGGATTTAATGGATACGGTTCCACAGCTGTGGAGGACTTCTGAGGCTATATTTGTACCCGTCCTATTCCTGCCATACACAAGCAAAACATTAACAAACAGTAGAAGCCCATTCAGTATTATGAGGCCTTTGAGATTTACATGGGTGCACTGGTGTGTAATGTTGGCATATTCTGGGCCTCTCCTTTATTTCATCCTGTGATGGTCAGTAGTGCAGTATCTGAATTCCTAAACCATCCATGTACCATATCTGCCCTTCTAGGGGAAGACACAGTCTGATCCGTGCCTTTTGCTGGCCAGCATGTTCATCTGCCTGGGGCAGGTGGCTCCTACCTTCCAGCTTTCCGAAAGGTGTCTCTTTGGAAGGATGGATGGGAAACAGTAATATGCAAGTGGCTGCAGTTTTGGAGAGGTAGAACAGCCTTGGTGACCACTTCCAAGCTGAAGTTTTCTCTCTGAGTCTTGAGATGGTTTTCTGCACCTTCTTGGACAAACTGAACAAACAGCTTATTTCCAGGAACTCTCAAAAACAATCCTGAGTGCAATGGTTTCCACTCTATAAAAAAAAGTTGAAAATGGAACTTGCATGTGCCCTGGGAATTCCTGTATTGAGCCAGAAGAGTTTAATGCTCTGACAGTTTCAGATGCAGGGGCTGATCACACCTACCATGATGAGAAGACTCAGGATGGCTAGCTGAATTGTGAAGCTAAGCTCATCGTAGTTTCAGTACAGACATTTCAAGTCCATCCACGTTGCGAGGTATCATAAGGAGGGTGTTATTAAACCCATGGTCCAAAGAATCTGGGATGTTTGTCAACTAAATGAAGCAAAAGCAAATCCAGACGTGCTGTCTCTGGTAGGCCAATCATGCAGTTTTGGTCTTCTGTTGCAATCCCAAACATTACAGAAATCTTTTGATAACATTTTATTCTTGAGGTTTTTTGTTCTGGTTTTTTTTTTTTTTTTTTTNTTTTTTTTTTTTTTTTCTGCTTTTGAGTTCTGCTTTGTGTATGTGGCTGAAGGCATGAAGTAAGATTGCTAAATTTATAAGAATTGTATGGTAATTCAGTGGCAATTTGCCAACAAGCACTAGGCAAAAAAAGATTAGCATTTATTTGCTGGTGCTTAGAGGTCAATGTTGTCAGTTATGACATTCCTTCTTGAAATGAATAGGGAAAATAAATTGATCTAAAAGGGCAATCTGAATTTACAGAGAAATCTCTTCACTCTGATTGATAAGAAAGGAAGATGATCCTGAACTGGATGATAGGGCCACTATGGTTTTACTGCTTTTCACAACAATGTATTTATGTGAACGGAAGTTTTCAATTTTAGTATTAATGAAAATCAAGTAAGCCCATTAGTTTTCTTTTTACTTTAACTGAAACTTTCACTAATCTTGACTGAACTTTCACTCATTTTTTTCCAAAATATCTCAGCCCTCTTATGAAAACTGACAGGAAAAAAAATGTAAGTACACAGAATTCTAAGAATTCTAAGTGCCCCTCCCCCCTTTTAAAAAAATGTAGCCGTTTTTGATTGTCAGCAGGGTGAAAATTTCTGTATGTGAAATTTGCAGGTTTCATTGCACCACTGGAAAAATCGTAGGGGCTGATAAATAAAAACCATCGAAACTGCACAGTGCTAGACCAAGGCTACCTGGAACAGTTACCTATCTCATTAATCCTAAAAACTAAAATCAAATCACAATAAGCTTTTGCTGTAATGGGAAAGTGACTTTGCACAGGGATATTTTCCTTGTATTAACTTTGAAGGCTGTGTTGTAGTACGCATTGCCTACAGAAGTTTAAATTTTCCTGCTCCTTCCTTTCTACTTGCAGTTAGCTGCCCAGTATCTCTTTAGAGGCTTTTTCCTCTCCATGTCTCACAAGGATTACACACTCTGTAGTGACCCGAGCGTAACGGTGCTGTGGCTGTGGCCGTCCTTGGCTAAGGGCTCTGCTGGGAGCAGCAGGGATGAGTGTTTCCTCACACAGGCGGTTCCCAGCTCTGGAGATGAGTCAATGCTGAAATGTTAATTCTGGGCTCAGCAGCCTGCCCAGAACTCTGGGGAGGGGGATTGTTGGTGGGCAAAATTTGAACGAGATATTTGTCGATACTCTTTCTGTAATCTATGTTTTAATCTAAAGAATTATCTGGTCTGATTGATCCCACTGCTGTCCCAGATATTATGTTGTACAGCTGATTTTACAGAGAGAAGCCATGATTTTAGCTAGCTTTGTCTCACCAATGCAACAAAAATTAGATTATTTTTCTCTGAGCCTCCAGTGGACTGAGGTGGGAGAAACTGCAGCACTGTGCAACCAACAGAGTTGACTCATGGGGAGAAGGGCTGTATCCCTCTGCAAAGTCCAAAGGCAGAATGGGATGCCCCAAGAGACTTGGGAACCACCGTTGTTTGTGACTGATGCAGCCACAATACTTCATTGTAGTTAAGTTTAGAAGACAACCATCTGAGGTCTCCCCTAGATGCTGAGGTGTGGCCTAGCAATGGATGACAGAAATACAAGGGTGTCCATGTAGAGCAACTCAAGAGGATTTAATTTCTCCTTGGCTTCATGTTAAGTTCCAGTAAAGACACCATCTTTGCACATCTCACTGGAGTACATAGGACAGACAAGACTATTTCAGGTGGAAGGGACCTACAAGGATCATCTAGACCAACTGCCTGACCACTTTCAGGGCTGACCAAATTAAAGCATGTTGTTAAGGGCATTGTCCAAATGCCTCTTAAAGACTGACAGGCTTGGGGCATTGAAGCCTGTTCCAGTGTTTGACCATCCTCTTGGCGGAGAAATGCTTCCAAGTATTTGTAGGTGTTGGCCGTTCTCTGTGGCAACCTGTTGCTTGGACAAGCTGGTTAGGCCTTGGTTTATTCTCCTTGTCAGATGTTAACAAAATGCTTTCTCATTTCATCAAGGGCACTTTGTAATTCAAAAGCAGCTATGGTGTATTTTAGCTGCACAATCCTAGGGAAGCAACTGATCTTCTGTCTCCTTACTGAGTTTTCCAAAGAAATCAGAATTCCTGTATGTTTAAAGTGCATTAAACCAATACTGCTGAATGTGAAGCAGCTTAAAAATATCTCAAGATGGTTGGAAACAACTGGTCATGAAACATTATTTCACTGAAGTTTACTGTTCGAAGGAGTAAGAACTTCACCGGTGTGTGTGTTTGTTTATTTATTTATCTTTGTACATCAGTCTGCGCAAAGCACTGTCGCACAAATTCTTCATTAGGTGTTTGCTTAGTATGTTGTTTTGTGGAGAATGTTCCTGTAAATATACGAACACCAGCAGAGTATGACAGAAGCAACAAAGCTATGCCACTATGCTAGAGGATATAAAATGAGGCTGCTGAAATCTGAGGTTGTTGCTCAGGACTAAGCTCTCTTCTTCCTCAAGTGTCTGTAGTCAAAGATTCTTTTATAACTTTTACTTGAGTTTTGGAACTAAGGCTGGAGTAGCTCTCTTGGTTACTTTTTATAGTGACTCACCTAACTTGAAAGGAAACATTGGATCTTGGAGCTCAGTTTTTCTATGGATACAGTAAGTATTTTAAACCCCTTAGAATGATGAGACAATTAGCCAGCACTAAAAATTGAGAGCACCCTAAGCTTAAGTTTTTTGCGTGCCTTTAGAGTATCTACTAACATGGTAGGACTTTTCTTAAAAAAAAAAAAAAAGAAGTTGTACATGAATTATGCATGGTATTTATTATTGGCTGTTTGTCTCTTCAGCACAACCTTTTGATAACTTGTATACTGCGAAGTATATTCCTCTGCAAGCAGGCAGCTAGCCTCCATGACATTGTTCTGTGAATTGAATATTAAACAAAAGAAATATCTACACCTGCCTTTAAATGTTCATTTTTTGAAACCCTGGATAAAAAGCACCTTACTGCAAGAAACCAGTCTTGGTTTCTCTAGGCTATGAGGCTTCTTGATAACATAGTTCAGATAAGGATCTATTTGTTTCCCTGTGTTTTTCTGACATTGCAAGCAAATTGCACTTGCCATTTCAGAATATGAAATTAAAGAAACTCAGTTATGATTTTTGGAACAAATTATCAGAGAAAAAGAACAGTGTGTTACCTGAAAGTGTGTTGGGAGAATGAGGACCACCAGCAACAAATCCCCAGACTAAGCAGAAGAGGAAAGCTTGTTGTCCTTATACCCTTCTCTCCAGCCTAAAATGCAGGTACAAGTTATGCACCCAATCCTAGCTTTATTCTGATGAAGATGACGCTGTTTTGACAGACTGCATTGGCTTCTAGCATCATGTGATTTAGCAGGGCAATCGTTCTTCAGATCAAAATGGCTGTAACATTTCCAGTGCTACTGTGAAACTAACACTGCCACTTCCTTTCTCTTATTAACCACAGACCACTCTCTATTGCTTTTCTGCATGGTAAAATTCTCCCTTGAGGTTCTGAAAGGCATGTGCCAGAACACACAAGCACCCCAGCACTGTGTGCTGTATAGCAGGCACTGAAAGCATCTCAGGACAAGGACATTAACTTTTGGCTCAGCACCCACTGTCCCTGCACAGTTGACTGGCTTCCAAAGCATTGCCAGAGCAGTGCCCTTCAGCAAATGTTTAATCTGTTGTGTCCACAGCTAAGATACAGCTCACAGCTCTGATTGCCTCTTCTATGAACACGTGCAGAAGAGCTAGTAGACTCCAAATAAAGTGACAAGAATTATGAGGCATATGGAACAATTTGAGTATGAGAACAGACTACACAGATGGGGACTTAGATTAATTGTGGAAAGTTGCAGTTGAATAGTGGTTCTTAGTTTCCCCTCCCATCTTATACCCGCTTGTATAGTGGCTTTCAAATTGGAATGATATTCGTGAATAATTTACTTTAGGAGGAACTAAAACATGTGGAGAGTGGTGATCTGACTGATAAAGTCTACTTGCATTTCCAAGAGGCTTTTGGTGAAGTTTACATATATATATATATATATATATATTTTAAAGAAATCTAGGCAGATAGGGGATGAGAAAGAAGGTCATGGCATGGAGATGTGTTTAAAAGATAAGACAAAGAGGGCAACAGTAAATGGTCAGCTCTCAGAACAGAGGGAGGTTACAAGTGCAGGGATTTGAGCTGTTGAAAATTATCTGGAAAAGCATACGAGCAATGAGGTTGAGCAAGTTTGCTGACAATACAGGTTACTCAGAGGAGGGGGGACAAAGAAAGCAGATTGTGAAGCATTCTGGAAAAATGGTTGAGTGAGAGGGGAAGTGAAATTCAAGTTATCTAAAAAGGTGCACACAAGGAAAATAATTACCCTAAATTTATATATGAAATAGTGGCCCCTGAGCTGTCTGTTACCACTGATGGCCAAGATTTAGGGTTACAACAGATGAAAACAGTACCTAAACCAAATCGTATGTCAGAGATTATTAGGAAAGGAGCAGAGAAAGTCATATGAATCCAAGAACCATGGAATTGACTCTGTGTGTACTTCTGCTCTCCTCAGTAACAGGATAGTGAGACTGGAGGAGATCAGCGAAGAGCAACAACTAAAGACCGATGCCTTCTCTTGGAAGAACAACTGAACAGGACAGGACTCCAGGGCCTGGGCAGGAGATTATTCAGGGAGGAAGTGATGCACATCTACAAAACTCTAAGCACTCTGTAAAAGAAAAGATGGAACTGATCATTTACTGTTGACTGGGAGGAATCAAATGAAGCTACTGGGAGCCAGGTGCTTCACTCTCCCTGGGATCCCTCCCTGCTCCAATGCTTCATGAAAGGAAAAAGCTGACCTGCTGAACTTTGCCAACAAATATTGTCTGCTTCAAGTTGGCATGAATTCAAGAGAAGACTGAATAAAATTCAGAGCAGAGATCCATTTGGCTTGGTAAATACAGAGAAAACATATATAGCTCAGGAAATTCCCCAAGCTAAATATAGTTGGAGCCCACGACAGTATTCAGGGGAAGTGCTTGCTCTTCCTGGCCTGTAGCCACTGTGGAGAAAAAAAATTGGGGTTGGAGGATCCTTGTTCTGACCTAGTACAGCCACTCTTGTATACTTACATCACAAATATCCAGTTTAATACACGCACTTGATGCTACCGTGTATGTGGGAACTGGTACATGTCTGCCAAATAGTGTCGAGAAGTGTATCTTCATCATACAGGTCAGCCTGAGATTCTTCAACAGCTAAACCCACTAAGCTCTGCAGTTGATCCAATACAGTAACATTTGGTTTTATAGTTGCAACTTCTGCTTTCATATCTGTAATTTTCTTCTGTCTTGAATAGTCTGGTAGCTGAACACAGTGATCATAAGGATGATTCCTCTCCCATACAATTTCAATATTTGCATTTGTCCTTCAATTTCTTTCAGGTAGCTTAAAGTTGTTTTCCTTAAGTCTTTTAGGCAAGAATCTGCTTTCCCCACAACTTACGTGTATAACATTTTCCATCTTATTTCCTTTCACTTTCTCTTTCCTATTCAAGAGTGATTGAGCCGAAGCAAATTTCTTGCTTGTGTAACCTAAAGACTTTGACTCACGCTGAAGCAGACGTCTTCAACAGCTTATGGCAGCACCGCTTCCAGGGGTCTGTCTCTGCTAGAGGTGGCCTCTCACCTCATATGGTGACAACAGGAACATGTGACTCTTTCCCTGCAGTAGCAGTTCCCAGTCTGGTGTATCATCTTACTCTGCCCTTTCCAGAATCTGAGCTCAGCAGGTTTATTATCCAAATAGCCCTTAAAGAAATATAAGGGTGGGGCATGACAAGGCTGCTGCAAGGAATGTATGGCAGGTGCATACACTGTGTGCACAGGTCTAAGTGTCATTTGATGGTGATGCAGAAGACCGCTTATTATTCAGGCCACGTTCTTTTAATATCAAAGCCAGCTGTTAGGTAAGTTGATCAAAGCAAGAAATCCTGTAGCCAAGTGAGAAACACACCCTTTGCCCTATGCACAAAAAGGGTTAAATGCTCACAAGCACTAAACTTCAAGGTAAAAATCACGGATGTTAAGAGTCAGACAGTCATTTTGTCCCACTAGATCCTGGCTCGCAGACAGACAGTGCTCCTGCACTGACTGCAGACTGCTGGTGCTGGAAATCTCCAAGGAAGCCCATCTACACTGATGCTGGAGGGGATGCACCCAGCCCTCCAGACCTGAAAAGCAATACTGACTACAATGAAGGGAAAGGAAACAGATAGGACTCCTTTTTGTCTGTACTTAGGGTAACAAAAATAGAGAATTCCCTTCTATTTTAGGAAACTACATACTTTGCAAATGGGAGCTGCATTCTATATAGAAAGGCAATACATGCACATACTGGTATGGGATATTTTTATTTGTTTTCTTGCTTTTCTGGTATCTGTCATAGCTTTAATACTGCTTCAATATATTTGTAAATACATGGAAAAACCTAAGGCTGTCTACAAGGCTTTCCAGCTGTATAAGTCACTGTGCAACTGTACATCCTTCTGCATTATTTACAATCTGGCTTCATAGCTCAAAGGCACAAGTGTAGATCTCTCATTTAAAAGAACAGGATTAGCTATTACAAGGTTGAGGATGGGCAGTGTATTCCCTGGCAAAAAAAGAAAAAAAAAGAAAAAAAATGAGAGAGTTTTGTATCTATCATTGAAGAGAATCCCTCAGGAATCAATGAAGATAAATGCTGTATTGTCAGTTAAGCAGCTAGCTGTAGTATTTGAGATATCTACAGTTACGAAATGAGCATTCAGATATTGAGATAAAGCACAAAAAGAATGGAAAAAAAAATCTTTTTTCTGTAGTCTTGCACCAGAACATTACTTGAAATACCACTCAGGAGAGCAGTTTATGGGTTCTTCGTTCCAAAGAGTCTTCAGACGCTGGGCCCAGGCAATCAGCATCTCCTTCCTCTCCTCCTCAGAGGCATACTCCGGGGCGAAGCAAATGTGAGGGGCAAGGACTTTGACACCACAAAAGTGCATGATTCCATGCTAGACTCAAAGCAAAGAAAGAAATGCTTCAGGAAGTCGTATTGCACTTTCAGTTCAGGAATGTGGAAGGTTCGAATCTGAAACCATTTCCCTGACCCAGTACAAGGCAGGTTTTCTAAACCTGTGCATTCATCATTAGGTCAAGAGAGATTCTCCTTCCCCTCTACTCTGCCCTGGTGAGACTACATCTAGAATATTGTGTCCAGTTCTGGGCCCCTCAGTTCCAGAAGGACAGGGAACTGCTGGAGAGAGTCCAGTGCAGGGCAACAAAGACGATTAAGGGAGTGGAGCATCTCCCTTATGAGGAAAGGCTGAGGGAGCTGGGTCTCTTTAGCTTGGAGAAGAGGAGACTGAGGCGTGACCCCATTAATGTTTATAAATATGTATAGGGTGAGTGTCTGGAGGATGGAGCCAGGCTCTTCTCGGTGTCAACCAATGATAGGATAAGGGGCAATGAATACAAACTGCAACACAGGAGGTTCCACTTAAATTTGAGAAGAAACTTCTCAGTGAGGGTGCCAGAGCACTGGAACAGGCTGCCCAGGGAGGTTGTGGAGTCTCCTTCTTTGGAGACATTCAAAACCCCCCTGGCCGCCTTCCTGTGTAACCTCATCTGGGTGTTCCTGCTCTGGTGGGGGGATTGGACTGGATGATCTTTTGAGGTCCCTTCCAATCCCTAACATTCTGTGATTCTGTGAGAAAGGAAATAAAATGCAAGAGTTCATTACCTATCCTGGCAGTCAGTATTGAAGGCTAGGCATTAAGCAGAATGGCATATAATATACTGAAAAATAAGGTCTGCTCTCTAGAATTTATTTTTAAGTGCTATTAAACCCACAGGACTGTTCTCTTTGGCTGCTGTATGCTATCTAATTTGCAAGGATCAGAGCCTGAAGTTCATTGTACTGTTTGAATTTCCACAGATTGCTCCTGAACTGCAGTGTATTTCTCATCAACTTCTAAGTATTTCTTTAACCTTTTGCCTCTGGTTTAGCCAAATGATTCTAAATGAAGACTCGTGCCTTTCAAATCAGCTCCACTTGCTGTTTTCCCTCTGTGTATTTCAGATAAAAGGGTAGCAATAAGAAAAGATATGCTAACTTCCGTATGCAGATCACTAATGCCAGGATGGTGTGTGACTCCCCTCCTGTTCAGTATCCTACATGAATCAGGTAGCTATGAGGAAAAGAAATCCTGCACTCTAGGGCTAAAGGAAATCCTATAACACCAGAGAAACTTAAAAGGCTGACAGTATAACCTTTCTCCAGACTCCAATCTGGAGGAAGGGGCACAAAACAGCTTTAATAATCTGTGGACTTTTAAAGTTGTCTCAGGATTTTAGGGCCAAATTTATAACCTGCAGATGTTTGGAACTGACAATACTTGCTTATAATATTTAATATAAAATAAACAATAATATAACTGTTAATGGGAATAATACAAGGCAAACAAACAAACATTCATATATTGTACCTGCATGGGCCACAGGAGATAGCGAATATCACCACTGATACCGCCTTTTGCGTACATCTCTTTGCTTCCTCCAGTGGTGAAAGAAAACAGGGCTAATTTGTTCTAGAATTAAGAAAGCAGCACTAGAGTTAGGCATGTTTAAAGAAGAGTGGTTGTATAGTTCAACCATATTCAGGGGAACCTGGACAGCATAAACTTCTAGAGGAGGTGGTGTCCTCCTCTTTCTCAGACCTGATGTGTAGTGGCAGCTCTGAGGCAAAGACTGGTGACATACAACTAGACAGTGCATCCTGTGTCAGAGCTTTGGGCATGCACAGGTTAAAAAGGAAAGGAAATACATGTCTGACATGTTCTCCCCTATGAAATGTTTAGAAAACTGTGGCTGGAAAGCACTCTGCTACTATCTTCATTCCTGTCCTTCCTGACTGCAGTAATTGAATGAAACCCATCCCACTGCAAACTGGGGCTTGCTTGTCACTTGCCAAGGAATAATTTGAGAACAAATTATTCCTCAGGTGCTCTAAGGCCCAGTTCAGAACATCTGCTTCTGTAACTATGGTATTAGCCACAGGCTTGTGCTCAGCATCTATCCTCTCAGTTTTCGTTTCCATGATTGAAATAACATTTTTTCTGTCATGGCTCGATGCAGTATCCAAACCGCCTTGAGCCTGCACTCAGCATGCAGCTATGATCATTGGGGATTACTCCTGCTCATTTCAATTTAAACAAACTGAAATGTTTGGAATTGTTAAAAAGATCAGAAATTACATAGATTAATATGCAGCAAACATAAATGTAAAACTAATATTGAAGTGTTTCTGGATGTTGCAGTTGTTACCAAATAAGATATATCAGACCATGGACCAATATTCTCCAGAGGTATTCCCAGTGTCATGGAGAATTAAAAAAAATATGAATTGCCATCTAGAGATACTGATTTTGCCTAATTTATAAGCTATAGAGAAGAAGAAGCCAAAAAGAGAGATATGTGACAGAAGCCCATGCACTTCGTATTTTGGGTTTCTGATTAAGTTCTATAGGTTAATTCCAACCTTTGGCATCTAATCCCAGGACAGGAATGTTGTCGTCTGTTCTAGTATGCCACTCATTACAGATTCGTGAAATCCTATGGGGTGGGAAGAATGACAGACTAGTTTTACAAAATGGATCAATTTAACCTGTTTGCAAACAGCATGCCAGCCCAGTGCACTCTGATACACCTACCAAATTATAAAGCCCATTTTGTAGGCCAACTAAAAATCTCCAGGAGATTGCTTAAATCTTGAGGAACCACTGCATCCTCCTTATTGTATCACCTTTCAGACTGTTTTAACAAGCCAGAAAGTCACTCAACATGTTACCAAAGCATTCCTTCAGGAGAGCATAAAATGCAAGCTTTAAACAATTATAACAGGAAAGAAAGATCAATACCCTCAAGAGCATTGCCCATATCCTGATCTTAATAAAACATACCTTGAGCAAACCGGAATCGTAGCAGTTTGGAAATTCATGAGCAAATCCTTGGACCAAGACTCTGTCCATCCAACCCTTCATGATTGCTGGCATGCTGAACCAATACAAGGGAAACTAGGCAAAAAGTAAATTACCTTGTTAGCACAGAGAGTCTGGGCCAGCCTTAGACCTGGCCTACAGGCCAAATCCTGTTCTCTTAATCTGTTCAGATCTTGTACAGGCCTTGTTCCACCTCTTTGTCAGGAGAGGCAGTAACTATGCTTGGCAAAAATAACTGATGTGGTTTCTGTTTGTGGTTGTCTCAGGTACATACCTGAGCATCTGTAGCACACTAACATCATGGTGAATGCAAGGACTTCTACACCCATTAAAGTTAGAATATGAAAAAGCAAGAAGGTGTCATTTAATTCAAACTTAAGACTGCACAGAATTGTCTCTCCTATTGCTGAAATGCAAAAGGAGCTTGTGATCCAACGGATGATCTGACCAAAATGCACAGAGAGAGCCTTATTACCAGGACTGACATCTGGTGATTAGTTCTGATCTGAGAGCCTGCTGACAAATGCCATAGGATCTTATGAAAAACTTACCTTCACACCCTGCTGACAGGATGACCCTGAATCGCTTAATTGAGAAGAAGACAACTTCTTTAGCAGTAGTACCCTGTGTTTCTAGATCCTCCTGTTAATCCATGGGACTACAGCCTACCTATTGTGTTTTATTTGCATTATCCTGAATGCTTTATGGACTCTTATTGCAGGATGTGTTGCTATCCCTAAACCTTCATACACATTGCAGTATAGGAAAAGAAATTCTGTAGAAGTTTATCTATGTGTGGCTTAATTCAAGGTGGAAACAATGTAGAAACTGGGCGACCACAACAGCTCTAAAAGTGGTGAGTTTAGTCTGTAGTAAACTTTAAATTACTTTATGGTTTCTTTCAGAGGATTTTTCCTTCTTTTCTGCACCAGAATATACTCAACTCTTAATAGCATTGTACAGACAGAAGGTAGAAAGCAATCACTTCCTTCAGGGGATGATTTACTATACTTCTCTCAGGAGCAATAGTGTAAAATGATGAAGACTTACAGTGAAATGCTTAATTGAGATATGGTCATATCATAAATATCATCTAGAATCAGACAGTGGAATAAATAAAGGCTATGCCTAAGGCCAACAGGCACAACAGGTACACGAAGAAATGTGAGGCTGTTATTGCCTTATACAATATTTCTGGGCCTCGGGGACACCAAGGACAGACCTGGCACAGTGGTGAGCAGAGATGGGGTGTGACACCAGTCAGCAAGTCTGGATATTGCCTTTGTGACTTGTCAATAAGCAACAGTCTGGTTAGAGAAGCCCAGATTCCCTGAGCCCACTGGCTGGTCCCAGCTGCTCACCCAGACACTAAGCCTTGTCCTGCTGGCTTGTCTGACATCCATGGTCATGTATGTCTTTGTGCATCCAGATATTAAGTTTGGCCCAGTGTTGGTGAATTAGTGAATCTGCTGTTGTAATGACCTGGATAACTATACTACTGATCTGTATTTATTACTGTACCATTACTTAGAGAATTGTTGATTCCTAAAGCCGTCGGTCTGGTGTTTGTTACCATATTCCAAACTTATAACTTGGTGGGGACTACTTAAGCCCTTACATGCATCTCTTTGTGTAGATCTGTGTTTGATTTGCATGATCTCCAAGACAAAGGGACAGTGCGGGACTGCCTGATAACATGGCAGGGTTCTCATATTGAGAATTATAGTATTATTTTGCATTCAATACTCTCTGGTCCGAGTTGCTTAATGCAATCATTTTGGAGTCCAGGTAGCATGAAGACCAGTCTTCACAAAACCTATGCAATCAGACTACTTTTGAATATTAATTTTTAAGTGAAGCACAGCTGTGAATTTCACTTAAGTATTTTAAGGTTCTAATTTCAGATGCCTTCCTGCTCCCCAAAAATGCCAGTTTGGAGCCATTATTTGTGTGAAAAATTCATAGTGGGCTAGCATGAATAATGCTCATGCAGGATCTGATATTTTCTGAAGTCTACATCATAGCAGAAAACCCAGACACCTTGAAATTGCTACACTGGATACAGACCATTTTGTGTTGATGACAGAGCTACTCTTTCTTTTTACATTGGCTAGATTCAATGTTCCTAATCTATAATCTCACTTAGTATTGCTTTTCTTTTGTTCAACCCTGTAAATTACAACTGAAGTCTTCTAATACGATTTAAAATAATTACCTGAAAAATCAGTAAGTCTGCTTCCTGCACCTTCTTTTGCTCTTCAATCAGATCGTTAGACAAACCTCCTCTCTTGTAAGCTTCCCATGCCTCCACACCATAATTGAACTCTTCTGAGTTGTGCAAGCAACCTGTGGGTAAAAGTGAACAGTCATTACTTGTCTTGTTTCTGGTATTGTAGCCAAACAATAATGAAATACATGTTGCAATCTACAGTTCTAAACTGAGTTTAAATAGAGTTACTGCTTTCCATTTTTCCTCTACTTTGGTTTGTTTGTTTGGTTTTTGTTGTTTTGTTTTTGTGGGGTTTTTTTGTTTGGTGGGTTTTTTTTGTGGCTTTTCAGCATCATCACAGCTGATGGTGATTTGGTTTTAAACTGGACATGAATGTAGTGTCTCAGAGTACTAAAACTTTTGCCTTTCTTTAACAACATATGAAGTGCAATAAGAGGACCTAATCTTGACTCTAGACTCTGATGATGCAGGTGGATGATTTAAGAGGGTTTAAGAGAATTTTGCTAATTACTCTGCCTCTGCATTAGGGATTAGTGAAACCACCACGCAGTTGCAAGCACTATGTAGCTGCTTTTCAGCTTCTGTAACTGGGAAAACTCAGCAGGGGCTGGGGAACCAGTATTGGCCAGCTCTGCTGACTCCACTACAGTTGTGTGAGCTCATTCAACTATGTCTGAATAAGATATATACAATAATTCTGCTGATTCAACTAGTAGATCATCAATCTCTAGCAGTAGCCTCATGAACTAAACTCCAGCAAGTAATAGAATGGTATCTAGAGGTACTTCTCACAACAACCACATGCAGTGCTATAGGCTTGGGGAAGAGTGGCTTGAAAGCTGCCTGGGGGGGAAAAGGACCAGGGGGTGTTGATTGACAGCTGGCTGAATATGAGCCAGCAGTGTGCCCAGGTGGCCAAAAAGGCCAAGAGCATCCTGGCTTGTATCAGCAATACTGTGGCCAGCAGGACTCAAGAAGTGATGGTGCCACTGTACTCGCACTGGTGAGGTCCCACCTCAAATCCTGTGTTCAGTTTTGGGCCTCTCACAACAAGAAAGGTGCTGGAGAGAGTGCAGAGAAGGGCGATGAAGCTGGTGAGGGGCCTGGAGCACAAGTGTGATGAGGAGCAGCTCAGGGAACTGGGGCTGTTTGGCCTGGAGAAAAGGAGGCTGAGGGGAGACCTGATCGCTGTCTACAGCTACCTGAAAGGAGGGTGTAGCATGGAGGGTGCTGGCCTCTTCTCCCAAGTAGCAAGTGACAGAATGAGAGGAAATGGCTTCAAGTTGTGCCAGGGGAGGTTTAGACTGGATATTAGGAAAATTTTCTTAATGGAAAGGGTTGTCAGGCATTGGAACTGCCTGCCCAGGGAAGTGGTAGAGTCACCATCCCTGGAGGTGTTCAAAGATGAGGTTCTTAGGGACATGGTTTAGAGGTGGACTTGGCAGTGCTAGGTTAACAGTTGGACTTTATTATCTTGAAGATCTTTTCCAACCAAAATGATTCTATGACTTCAGAGAATGATTATGGACACATCCTAATGCATTTTTCCCTCCCAGTAATGTCACTATGAGCCAAGGTCCATATTTAGGAGTGGGCTTTTAGAAATGCTTATGTCTGGTCACTAATAGGATTCTTCTTGGTTTTACCAGTGCTTGCGCTGGACCTGTGTTATTTCTGCTTGATTCTTGTTTTAAATAAGGAGTTTCAGCTGTCACAGGTTATGTTATGACTTTTTGTTTCCTAACCTGGAAAAATATTGTGCTAAATCCTAGTAAGAGCATAGCGAAAATATCACATAAGCCTAACAAGAGCATCATCGTTTTTTGCAAGTCTTAACTGCATCATCTAGTCATTTTTAGTTATCGTATACTACCAAGGTAGTCGGGAGGTGCCAAGACAACTCAAAAGCCCAAGCACTTAAGTGCCTGGAGCAAACTTGCAGAAAGTATTTGTAATGTTGTTTGTAAGAGAGCGTGGTTCTTTGAACATCTCTGCAGTTGATTGCAAATACTGTAAAAATAATATTTTCCCTCATTCACTTTAGTCTAAAGGCAAAACATTGTTTTACAGTTCTGTACTATACAGATATTTCATTTTTTCTGATTGAGGGGCCATTTCTAGTGATTAGATTTATTTAAATAAAGATTATACTTGTTGGGTTCCTACACTGAAGTTTCTTAGTCAATGCTAACAGAAAATAAAAAGCTAGGTGTTGTTAGTCAAGAGAGATTTGTACAAAATCATATCAACTGGTTTTTGGAGTACACCTAACAGCATGCTTCTGGATTGTTAATGCAGCAGGATAGACAAGGTGAAAGTTTGTCTCCACGTTATTGTTGAAAAAAGTGTATTTTGGCTAGTCTCACCAACAATATCATTTCTTGTGGCTCTTGGCTCAAACTGCATTGCATACAAATCAGACACTGTGACATCGCAGCCCTGCTTGCTCAGTTCTTCCACAGCAACGCTCTTCAAAGATCCATTCAAGGACTTGGGCTCTTGGTGTGCATAGACTATTAAGACTTTTCTCCCTGGAGGCAGACAGAAAATCAGAAGATACCTTTGAGTATAGGAGGCAGATACAAGAGAGTTTGTGGAGCTGGGGCCTGGTCCTTTGTTTTTCCGTAGTGTGTTTTCCAAGCAGCACAAAACTAGTGAAAATAGAATGGCAGTGGCAGCATTTGACTCCTGCCTGGAAGCAATGAGTGACTCTCGAGGAACTAACCAGTAAATGCCCCCAGCGCAGCAATTTTGTGCTACACTGGGTTTTCCTAGGTGGAACTTGGTGGACAGTGGGCGCATTTCCATAGCAGCTCACACTGCCCTACATCAGCACAAGCCAATCCCATCTCTTGAGTCAGCATTTGTGTTCATCTGATCTCACTCCTCCCCCAAAAAACCCCACCCAACAAGAGTAAAAAAAAAAGTTGTCAGCTGGTTTAGCTCCCTAGGCTGGGTCTGATAACCTAGAGGACAAGCATGAGGGGTGAGCTGGGATCAAGGCACTGCCACCTTAGGTTCCTTCAAACTTGTGGATACATATTCTGAGAGCTCAGAGCATCTTCCTACTGCCACGTGGGATCCCCTCATCTTGCAGTTCACTGGTGCACAAGTGACATCAGAGTAGATGTTTAAGATGCCACTATCCCACTTCAGCATCATCACAGCAACTTCAACAGAAAGCAACATGATTTTTTTCTTAGATGTGAGAGCTGTCTAGTGTATCTCAAACTGCTGACAAAGTGGATTTAAGGTAAGTTGAGCAGCAAGACGGATGTGTTGGGGTGAAGCTTCTTAAACTGATGTAACAAGGTGTATCAGAGCTTACTTGTTCAAAATTTTACTGTACATATGCCATTCAATTTTAATATTTCTCTAAAAAAATCACTCATCACTGAACACCAAGGAAAGACAAAATACTTTCATGGAGTAGTAGTTATTTATACATAAATGTTGCAGAGAAGGAAATTTCCACAGATTATTGAAAATTACTGGATCTGCACAACATGCAGCTCTTGATTACTGACTGCCGAGACAAAAACTCAGGCATCTCCTGAGTTCAGCTTCTCTAGGAGACACAGAAGCTGTAGGGCCCAGAGCACCACCAGGGTGACAGGTAAGTTTAAGGTATCAGAGATAATTAACAGAATGAGGGCTGAAGGATTAAAGAAATAATACTTCACTTTTTAACCTAAATTATAAAGGATGATTATTTCTTTAGTGTGCATAGCATTCACAAAACAATAGTTTTCCCGAAAGACTATTACAATTTGTCATCAGGTGTATAACAAGTGTATAAACTATTTGAACCCCTGCTCCATAGTTTATTCTGGAATATCAAGACGAGTTAACTCTGCTGTTCTGTTTGCTCTCAGCAAATAAGTAGTTCAGTGGCTGGAGATGATATACTCTCACAGATGGGATAAGATAAATTCTGTGAGCTGCTGGTTAGTTTCATATCAATGGAGCTGAGGGCACTCAGACACCGTGTTCAGGGACGGGAGTTTGCAAAGGCATAATTTACTGAAGTAATTCCAGTCATTTAGAAAGTAAAACCTTAGTATTTATACATTACAGATATGCTCTATACTAGCATGCCCAGGCCCGAAGTGAATAGCATTTTTATTAGTATTTGTTCTTACCTGCCATTTTCCAGAAGCACTTCGTAGCTCCTGCCTTGAGAATCTGATACAGCCTGTAAACTCAAATGGCAAGTTTGCTTATGCGAGAAACATCAGAAAAAGGTACCCGGAAATTCGCTGTGTCAGTAGGAAACGTCCCACTCCGTGCGGAGGTGAACGGGCTACGAGGGGTAAACATTGTGTGAGTGCCTATGTGTGTGTACATACACACCCCCTCACACACCCCTACAGAGGCGTGCGCTGCAGCTGCAGGACCCGCGGGAGGAGGAGGCTGTGCCGGCCCGGGGGCGGTGTCTGGGGTGACCCCCCGCGGCCGGGCGAGACAAACCCCTCCGGCCGCCCCACGCTCGCCTTCCCCGGCTGTGGGCCGGGAGCGTCCACCCTGGGCTCCACCCGCCCCGCCGGACCAGCGCAGCGGGGCTGCGCACACCCCCTGCACCCCGGCGCTGAACCGAGCCCATCGCACCGACCCTCAGAGAAAGAGCCGAGCGCTGCTCCTGTTTTTCTGACCACCTTCTCGAATCCGGTTTCGAAACCACTCCGGCCCCCAGGGCAAGCGGTGGCCCTGCCCCGCAGCTCAGCGCCGGCCGTGCCGCTCGCCCGGGCCCGGGCAGGGCCGGACCCCCCCCGCGGCGGCCCGGGTTGCTTTTACCTGNCGGGGGCGGGGGCCGGGTCGGCGCCGCCCGCTCGGCGGCTCCGTTGGAGGCCGTTCGGTGCGCGCCGCCCGCTGCTCTTACCACACACTTACTGGCGTCACTGTAGAGCGGGTGCTGCACCTCTCAGAGCGCAATCACAGGGGAACAGCATCGGGTCATCGGTGGGTACCTCTCTGGCTCCTTGAAGCGTTTGGTGAGTCCTTGCCCATCTACCAGGGGCCAAGTACCATCAGTCCCAGAATCACAGAATGTCAGGGGTTGGAAGGGACCTCAAAAGATGAACCAGTCCAATCCCCCTGCCAGAGCAGGAACACCCAGATGAGGTTACACAGGAAGGTGTCCAGGTGCGTTTTGAATGTCTCCAGAGAAGGAGACTCCACAACCTCCCTGGGCAGCCTGTTCCAGTACTGGTTTTCAAACGCAGAATCCAAAGTGGAAATCAGGTGACTGGGCCAACAACCTGCAAAATAAATGGCAGAGCTACCTGTATCCTCTTGCAGTGGGGTGAGCAGAAAACCTCTGTGCAAAACTTGCAACTTCTGCGTTTTTCACCTGCTGCCCTCTACGCCCTCAGGGTCAGGGGACACATGCACCCCTCAGCTGTCTCCCCTGGCAGAAGGTGACAGTCACGGTGCTGCAGGCACTGGGCACAGCCCTTTCTGGAAATAGGCTGCAACAGTACCAGAAACCAAGGCTACAGCTGTCACTCACCAACATATGTTCAGTGTAAAACATGACCCCAAATTCTGCTTGGCTGCACTTTCCTGGCTATATGGGAAGCATCGTGATGAAGAGCTGGACAGGGACTACAGAAACCCAGATTCAGGTTAAAAGTTTACCTCCCCTCTGGTAGGATGTCTTTTTTTTTTTTTTTTCCCCTAATCCCTTCTGGTAACAGAAATAATGAGCCCCCCTGACAAAACAATCAGTATTTAAACACTTAAGGAGTGCTGATATAAGTATAGTGCTAGCAAGTAGAATTCGCTTTTGTGAAGCCTGGGCTAAAACTAGGAAAGAAGCTGAAATGGATGTAGCCCAAAGACTTTGAGTTTTATCGTTGTTTTATTAGAATTGTTTTTTATAGCTCATACAAATGACCAAGCCAAAAGCATGTGTTTTCCTTTATTTTTTCCCCCATGCATAAGGTCTATGGTAATACATGGAAAATTAAAGGAAAAGTGCTAGTAGTTTATATACTGCACCAAGGTAATATTATCGGACAGACTATGTAACATGATACCTCACAGAATCAGTTTAAAAAATTACACTGTTCCTGCTAACTTTTCTCCATTCAAGACTTGCTAAATATTAGGGTATTTCCAAGGGGTCCAAAGCTTTCTCTTGGTGGGAGGCAACGCACGCCGGGTCTTATATTGGCACTCCTGGATTCCCACCCAGGTTTTGACATAGTTCCTGGGCTCACAAGTATCTTGTTCTCTTCCAGAGGTTTGATGTAAAGAGTATATGTATAAAGTAAATGGCTGATTTTCTCTTGAAGCATGGAATATTTTAGTCCTCTCCAATATAGATTGTTATCATATATATATGATTAATGTTAACAACATTTGAAAAGGTATACCTGAATATAAAAACAACATTAGAGAGGGAGTATATTTTTGTGGAGGAAGGACTTCAGAAAGCACATTAATGATGCATCGGATGGACAGACACCTATGCTGAAATATTTCACAGATGTATAACAGGAAAGATGGTTTATTTTCTTACCTGTAAATAATAGGCTTTTAAAGCTAGAGAATACTGCAGCATTGTAGCTGCGCATTGTAATTTTAGACAAATGAAAGCTTGTAGTCTCAGCCTTGAGGCTGAGAAGAGCAGAAAATCATTAAATATTTCTCTATACAAGATTGACAGCAGTGATGTCACTGTGGAGGTGACACTCCCACCCCCCATTTTTGAATAAGATTGTAAAAGATTACAGGATTAGTTCCTGTGTTAATTCCAAATATATCCTGAAGTGTCTTTCTCTCAGATATTGTCAGAATGACCTCTAATAATTTTACAAAATAAAAAAAAAATCCATTCATGTTTATCCTTGGCCAAGGCTTATTATAAAGATTGCAGCAGCTACATTCAGCAAGTTCTTAGCAATCTTGTGAGGGCCCATCATTTTTCCAGAGCTCTTTAGAGAGTTCTTTATGAAACTCAAATTTCATAGTTTTAGGAATCCATTTATTTTTGCTGTTTGAGCAACTGAATGGGACACAGTGAAGCTTTTTGTAGCCTCCTTCTCCCTCTCCTGCTTCCTCTGCCTCCTTTAAAGTTTATTAGCTCTCAGGAGAGCATTGCAGTATCTCAAACATCTTCTGAGATTTTGATTTTGCAGGTTGGGAATGTTCCTTATTATCCTTACATACACACACACCTGCCATTGCATTTGATATCTTTATCTCTAGTTCTACTTTGCAATAATGAAAGTTCTGGGATTTGTTTGTTTGGTTTTTGTTTTAAATAAGATTTATTCTGTCTAAGGACTTAATTGTTAATTAGCAGTGGAAAAAGTAGCTGTGGCTAAACTGGGAGAAAATTCTCCTATAGCTGTCAGCCATTCATCGTCATTGTGTGAGCCAGACTTCATAGGAAGTTTGGATGTTTACAGTTTCTCTTGCTTTTGATTGACACAGACTGTAACACAAGACAAAGCACAGAAGAAAATGAAAATTCTGATAGTGTTTCAGTCCAAGGGTCTGTTCAACCCGGCTGACAAGTAGATGTGTGGGAAAGAGTAAGCGCAGGTAAGCATGTGTGATAAGGATCCCACTGCTCTCAGCCTGCAGCTGTCTTCAACTCAGGCCTGGGCATGTTGCTTATATCTAATAGTAACCTCCCCTTTACCTCTCTGTCAAGCATGTTCCCTTGTCTCCTTGTGAATCGGTGTCAGTCCCTTAAATGTGCACTGTCCTGGGCAAGGTCTTCTGCAGACTCAGCTCCTGCTGTGAAAAACAGCCCCCCCCCCCCCCTTTTTTTTTTTTTTTTTTTTTTTTTTTTTTCTTTGTCTTNGCATCTGGTTCCTAGCAGCTTAATTTGATGCTTTTTAGTTCTCATACTGGGAGCAACAGTGAAGAATCAGTCCCTGCTCATCCCCTCTACCCGTTTGTGATTTTGTGGACCTGCATCATTGTGCCTGCTGAGTCACCTCTTTAGTGAGCTGCAGGGTGTTCTTCAAGGGATCTTTGTTCAGAAACTGCTCTGTACTTTAGTCATGCCTAGTATTCTTCTCTGCCCTTTTCCAGTTCTGCCGTATCATTTCTTGAAGTTAGGGAACTGGATCTACTTACAATACTCACAGTATGGATGCACCTTGTATTTACCCAGTGGTATAATGATTTTGTGCTCTGTGATCCTAATAATTCCTACTGTAAAATTAACTTTTTTGACCTCTATTGAGTGTTGAGCTGATGCCTGTGTGGAATTATCTGTCATAACTAGAAGATTTTACTCCTGTGTGGTGGTAATCAGCTCAGAGCCCTTTATTTTAGATGTGAGGCCAGGTTGGTTTGTTTCTCTCCCATTCACATCTCTTAAGATTCAAAGAGACTAAAAATAACTTTAAATTGCCTGCCCTCCCGAGCGGTGTCCAAAACACTGTGCTAATCTTAGTTCCCATATAGGTTAGAAACAACTCTTGTTGTTTCGTGCTCTGTGAATGACTCACCTGTAGGAGGAATTTGGCACAAGTTGGTAGCTTAAATACTGTTCTTCAGATATATTCTAGATACGCTTCTGTACTGATATCCAAAATACTTTTGATTTGTAGCCCCAGACCCTCTAGTGAAGATAAATAACTTCCCCGCCTCGATAAACTAATCAAGGATCATGCTTTTCTGTTGATTTTTATTGGGGCAAGAGGTTGAATACATAGCTGAGGAGGGCAGAGATACCTCTTTATTTTTTTGAAACAGTTGCAATATATGCTTATTGGACCACTTATTTAGGAAGTCCAAGAGATGGATTTAATTTTTTCTTCAGTTTGAAGGAAACCAAACACTCATTCTTAGAGATTGACCCCCATGTCAAACTGTGGGTTGTTCTGGATTGGGTGTGTCATTAGTTCCTGTTGAAGGTGTTTCACTGCAGAAAAATATATTGGGTTTTGGTGAAGAACAAGAGAGAATGCAGGCATTATTTTGTTGCTTAGGCACTGGGATGACCTTGGAAAATGAAGGCTCCAGTCCCTGTGTCAAACATTGCTGACACCTCAAACATGCAACAGCAGTTGAGTGCACACACAGCTCCTACTATGCTGTAAAAGAAAAGGCCATGCTCTCTTTACCTAGGGTTAGGTAAACTGAGTGAAAGTTGTGAGGGTAGCAGGACCTAGTTTTTGCCTCACTGTCACTTATGCAATTTTAAGTCTCTCTCTTTTTTTTTTTTTTTTTAATATCTAGCCTAGGAAGAAAACTATTGTTTTGTCACAGTTCCCTCTGAGGACTCATTCATTCCTACTACAAGGAAGCACAGTAAGAATTAACTGAAGGAAAACAGGAAGTTCTCATAAGTAGGAAACTGTGGTTCATGTCAAGGTAAACATTTAAACTGAAACTTGAGAGACTGTACCTGGAAATTTCAAAGCAGTGGCCTTAATTTAGGAATTTTCATTGGATATTAACCTTACCTTTTTCCCTTAATTGTTAAGATACATTTTAGTTCCTGGGCCAGATAATTCTATTTCTATACTTCAGTGGTGCATTGGATGTCTTCCATAGGCTTGGAATTTGGTCAGATGAATAACCCTTACATGACAAAGCAAGATTGAGATATGAAAAATGTAAAGAAACAAAGCACCCAAGAAAATGGAAAGTACAGGGAAGGCAGCAAAGTAGCCCTAGCTGGATGATAATCAATTTTAAGAAGATGAATAGCAAAATGGGAATGAAGAGCTTAATGTGAGACAAGGTGGTTTTCCAAGGCAAAAACTTGCCAAGTACTGGTTAAGAAAATCTCTTTGCTAGTAACAAGACATATTCGATGGCTTGCTTCTATCCCCTAGAGAAATTAAATATCTTGCAAAATTGGAAAGGACGTATAACTAAAAAGGGATAGAATTGTTCATATCAACCTTTATACTGGAAGTTGGTTCCTCATTCTCTTCCCTGGGATGGAGACAAATTTCACTGACTTCATCCTCTCTTTTCCTGTGCTGAGATGTAGGGTCATGCTGTCTGCAAGCTCTTCCCTTCCTCTTCCTTCATTATTTGACAGGTAGGATGTCAGTTTGGATAGCCTTGGGCTACCAAATGATATTCTGCAAGCCAGACACATTTCTATCTGCAGTTCATTTTATTTCTAAATATTTTGTGCTTCTTTAAAACCACCTGTTATGTGTAACGAGCCCATTAATACTTTCTTGAACTGTTACCAGTCCCACGAGCAATCACTGATTTTAAGCTACTCAGTCATATTCTGCACACAAACAAAGCTCCATTTTGAAATCCTCTCTGTTTTACCAAGAAGCCTTTGTATTTTGTTTTCAGTAATAAGCGTCTACTCTTAATATTGCTCTGAAATTATTGAGTTTAGTAATAAAAAATGACCATGATCATAAGGTGTGTATAACTCAGCTAGGAACTGGAGAGAACCAGCTCAGTGACCTGGAATACTTGTCCAGTGGCTGTGCTTTCAGAGAACTGAACTTCCTGAACCTGTGACAGTCCCTTTAAACAGTAACAGGACGTCAAAGTGTTTTCATTGCTTTAGGAAGCCTACTTCAAAGATCCCGTAGTGGTGCAAATGTTATGACGCAGAGGATTACAGTCAAGAATAGAATAGACTATTTCAGGTGGAAGGGACCTACAAGGATCACCTAGTCCAACTGCCTGGCCATTTGGGCTGACCAAGTTAAACCATGTTGTTAGGGGCATTGTCCAAATGGCTCTTAAACACTGACAGCCTTGGGACATCGACCACCTCACTAGGAAGCCTGTTCCAGTGTTTGACCACCCTCTCAGTAAACAAATACTTCCTGATGTCCAGTCTGAACCTCCCCGGGTGCAGCTTTGAACCATTCCCACATGTCCCGACACTACATCCCAGGGAGAAGAGCTCAGCACCTCCCTCTCCACTTCCCCTCCTCAGGAAGCTGCAGACAGCAATGAGGTTGCCCCTCAGCCTCCTTTTCCCCAAACTAGACAAGCCCGAAGTCCTCAGCCACTCCTCGTAGGACACACCTTCCAGCCCTTTCACCAGCTTTGGTGCCCTCCTCTGGACACATTCAAGGACCTTCACATCTTTCCTAAATCGTGAGGCCCAGAACAGTCAGCCTCTCTCTTCTCACTCTACCCCAAACCCACATAACTACTACTCCACCTAGGCAGGCATGCAGGTGGGATTCTTCTCTCCTAATTTTAGCCATGTAAAACTTAGGGCGTCTGGTCTGGACTCCCTCTAGAGCTGAGAGAGTCACTCTCAGACGCAATTCCTTTTCACTGCCAGTGGAAGGACACCCAGCACTTGGCTTACAGCAGACGTCTTGCAGCATCTAGGTGGCTACAGAGAGGTGAAAGCTGTCCTCCCCTGTCAGAAAACTTGGACTCCCACAGCCTTCTGAGCCATAGCTATTGCCATAAGCATGTAGAAGACCCAAATTTTCCAAGTGTATAAAACCCACCCATATCACATCGAAGGGTAAGGAAATAAGGGATATTTTCATATTTTACTGCTGCACCGAGGCTAATTACTGTCTGGCATGGAGAGCTGTAAGAGCAGCATTATAAAGTACCTGAGGTAGAATAGTTTAGGATGAGTCAGAAGCTATAAACCAGAAAGTGTTCTGCTGGGAAGTGTTTAGAGTGAGCCCAGTGCTTATTGTTGTGACGGTGCCAGCAAAATTTATAGAGCAAACAAATTACAGTGGAAGCAGGTGGAAGGATAAAAAATTGCAGATAACAAAGTGGCTGCAGGGGGAAGGAACCAGGTAGAGACACAAGCAGGCATGGTGCCGAAATATTACACTTTGAAATGAAGTTTTCCAGGTCAGAACAGTGATGTACTGGCACAGTGAGACAGGGACATCTGCAGCACTGCTTCATGTGTCATACTGTTTCGTGAACAGACAGAGACCTTTGTTCCCCAGACTTGTCTGAATAATACTTCCTACCCTAGCATCCTGTAAAAAAAAGAAAAAAAAAGTGTTTATCAATTGGTGGTAAAAAAGAAAACTAATAAGGGGTCAAAACAAGAGTATCTGTATACCTAAAAAACAATTAAGTGCCCGTATTTAGATTCTCTTCTAATATCTCACAAGAACTGAAGTAAATTTTTTGAGTAGATGGTGAGAAAGATAAGAAAATCCTAAATTTCAAATGTGTTTAAGAGACTGGAAATAACGAAAATATTTTATTACCTCCAAGTTATGTCAATTTATGGCCTGATTTTAAAATCTGCATGCTAAGAATATGTTATTATGTACTATAATACTCTCTCAAATTCAAGAACTAAACTACTTGGAAACAATCCGGGTTTGTTGCTTCAAGCCAACAATGAACTGAGTCATGAACACTACTAAAAACATTTTAGATGCCAGTGTAAAATACAAACACATGTAGCACTTTGGTTCTTTCAGCAACTGAACCCGGTTAGTGTTTTGTTTTCTTTTTCCCTGTCACTTTATCAGATGATACAGCACATAATTTTGTGATCCTTAATATCTTTTGTATCAATTCATGTGGAAATGCTAATATCATATTTGTGTGTGTGTGCATTTTCTACATACAAATTACAAAATGTGGATTAGGGTGCAAGGCATGGTGGTGTATCTTAGAAAAGAAATTAATTAGAATATAACAGTGCAGGAACTATTTTAGCTTTCTTTATGCCTTTTCCTAGGATTAACACCAAGTTTATTGTACAAATTGCTCTGTCCCTGGAGAAGTACATTAAAGTTTTAAAATGTCCTGTATCCAGAGGATGTCTGTTGTGCCCTCTAGTGCCCAGTGGAAGAGTTTGTCTTTATGGCAGAAGTGAAACCTTCACCAAGGATGAGATTTTAATCTGAAGTGCAAATTCTGTCCTGGAGGAAATTTTTTAAGAACCTTTGTCACCAGTGATAATAAGAAGCAAGGAAAAACAATGCTAACAATACATTAGTATAAGATAAATCCTATTCGATGTTTGTTTTCTGTGACTATTGCAGAGAACATGGCCATTGGGAGAGCAGCCCTAACCAATGAGTACTGTGGTTCTGCACTGAAAAAGGAAGAAAAAAGAGAAACGGAGAAGTAATATCCTACAGAAAATATCGTTGCACCAGTCTGTGCCCCCATACATGTCACAATAGCACTGTAGTTATTCCTAGGCTTCATTTGTCAGGTAGAAAAGACAACAGCCACCCTCATAAAGATAGAATCATAGAATGGTTTGGGTTGGAGGGGTCCTTAAAGATCATCCAGTTCCAAGTCCCCCTGCCATGGGCAGGTTCACCTTCCACTAGAGCAGGTTGCTTAGAGCCCCATCCAACTGATCTCCCCGCTTGGAGCAGAAGAGCTGATGGGCTTGTGCAGCAGGAAGGAAGGAAGGAAGGAAGCAGGAGGACTGCGTGACCGACAGCCGCTCACCGTGACCTGCTTTCCTTCTCAGTCTGTCTGTCTGGTAGAAAGTAACAGAAGTTGAAAGTGGTAGCCTCTGGAGTTAGCAAGTCTGTAGTACCTCTAAATGAAAAGCAAACCATCAACAGGGATAGTGTCCCGGGAAACAATTCTTATCAGTTGTTTAGCTTGTTTTTATACCTGATGATGTTAAGTATTCAGTACTACTAAAATAATACGTTAAATACGTATTTAAGGCTTTTATCTAGTTGAAACTTAATTGCAGCTCCTGCTAGCAGATTTTTGCCAGGCGGTAAGTGGACTAGTTCATCCAAGTGCGAATTCTGGGATACGTAAATTTGTTACTTGTAAATTAGTAATCTTCTCTGCGCTTTTTCACCGAGAAGTCTGGCCTCAGATACTTCTTTGAACAGAGGATGGAATTTCACATCTGACTATAGACTCAGTCTTCATGTGCAAAGCACAGCAGATCTACGATTTGCCTTCACTTCCAAAGAATGAGAATCTTTGCCGAGTGTGACTGTCTTTCTTTGCCCCACTTTTGACTGCAAAAGGCAATAGGGTGTGTCTGTGTTCTCCCTCAACTTCTTGTGGAACTGTTCATGTAAATATAGAGTGGAATTAATATTAACTGATACCTAAAAACGTAATAAATAGGCAGTTTGGTTTCCTGGGGAAGGCATTTTACAGAGTATTTGAACTGAGAGTGGCAATGTGTTAGCTGTGATATTAAAAAACTTGAATGTATTTGAGTGTAGTTTTCTGATAAGGTTCTTTAAAATCTTCTGATGTGCTACAGCTCTATCTGTTTGAGTTATAAAGGTATATTTCTTTTTCAGTGGAGAGGTGGAAGAGGAAGAAAGTAAATTTTCTATGGCAATAATTCTTCCCTTAGATGAAACAGAAACTTGGGAGACCTGTTCCTGTAGTCATTGCACTTCAAAGTTACTTTCTCTCCCAGATGTAAGATTTTCATTTGTCTATTATAGAGAAAAAGGTCATATATCAAGTTGACACTCTGTTTTCATGTTTGGCTTGGTGCTTCTTTAGATTTGAAAAATGAGGCTGGAAAAGAGCCCAGCTGCTGGCTGAAGTCTGTTGTGGTGGGAGGTGAACGTAATTCCATAAAGCAAATAAACTCTGGTTAGGCACCAGCAGGTACCCAAGGTGCTGCCTCTGCTGAGTCCAGCGGTGTGTGATACAATGAATTTCAGAAGCAACTAATTTTAGATATTCTTTGCAAAGGGACTTTTGCAGGTTCCTCTCACATGCCAGAGTATTTGTCTGAAACATCCTCTGACAAGCCCCTCCGTGCAGCTGCAAATCACCTGGAGAGAAAGGCAACAAAATGAGAAGCAGCAGCTGCTTGCCTGGTGTGCCATGAGCTCACCCTGGCAAGGCTTGTTATGGAACATACCCATGACACTAACTTGGTTATTGCTTCCTGGTTACTGTCGGGTCTTTTGTTGACTTGGGATCAAGGTATCACGTCCTGTAGATGAACACGCCATCCTGTGATCAGAATGTTGACCATCCAGGTAAAAAAAAAGCTATCAAAGTAAAAAAGTTTTAACCCACAGTCTCCTACGCGGGCTCAAGACGAACAATCTGATGTTGGAAATAGCGAGCAGCTCAGTCATTATTAGTTTCGAAACAAATCCAGCTCTTCAGCCAGTGCTCAAAAGAACAGCTATGCAGAGGACATAATTTTGGGGGGAGGCTCCTCTAGATTTCTGCCACACAAAGACTCTCTAGGGCTTCAATAGGACCGAAGTTTCATTGTCTTTAGTGCCCTGACATTAAACAACATAGCCAGTGGTGAGCAATAGAGAAGGGAGGACTCTGCTTACCTGGTGGAAGCCCACAGGAGGGTGCTGGAGAGCCGAGAACGGCGCTGTTGAACACCTTGAACTCCCTCAGACAAGCTGAGCAGCAGATTCATCCCCGTCCCGGTGTGTTTTCTTCTGTGTCGGTGAAACTGCAAAACAAATAGGGAATTAATAAATAGCTTTCTTGGGTTTGCCAGGTACATACATACACATGTATGTGAGTGCTCGTCCTACCTGTGCTGTCTTTCAAATTTATTTCATTACTCCTTTTCGTAATTTCTGCGTGATTCTGCTGAGCAGCTATTTTGTTACCTCCACCATCCTTTCTTGGTCTATATTATATGTCAGACAAAGAATCTAGATATCTTGAGTTTCACCTGTACATTTAACAGTTTACTCACAGAACAGATATTGTTGCCATAGTATTTGATACAAAGGAAAAATACTAATTTGTATTTGATGGATAGGCAACTGAGACTGAGGGAGAGACTCAGTGAAAGATGTAACTACATCCAATCTGCCTGTATGTAAAATTTAAGCCCTTTAAACTGCTCTTCTGGCTGATCTGTTACACTTAAAATCCACCTGGAGCAAACTTTGTGACTTAGGATTTGCTCAGGAATGTCTTAGGTAATGATTATGTAGCGTGAAATGCAGGGACTGTCTCTGGAGCGGAGATCCAGACTTCTCTGCACTGACAGGGGCAGACACAATGCTACAGCCTTGCTGTGTGGGACCTGCTGGTTCCACAGCTTTTTTCTACAGGTTGAAATCTCTTCAGCATGGAGGTGCCCTGCCTTTGTCTCATCCTCACCTCCTGCTCTTCTGCGATATCACAGTATCACAGTATGCTAGGGATTGGAAGGGACCTCAAAAGATCATCCAGTCCAA